>PVKC010009676.1:0-26538 GCA_004027635.1 Crocidura indochinensis | reverse complement strand
CGGGCTTTATAGGGGGGGCTCATGGGCGTGGCCCGTTTTCTCCAAGCCCATTGGCCGGAGAGAAATCCAGAACCCTAGAGTCCTGACAGCACAATGAGGCTGAGTTTTTAGCTGAGGTTGAGTCACAGTGCCCAGGGGACCCCGAGGGACTCCTCTGCCCCCACCCTGACCTTCCTGCACTGCACCCCACCCAAGATGGAGCACAGAACCCAGCGCGTCTTTTCATGCACCGAACATATATTGTCTTGTGCATAGGTGGATCACGATTCCTGTTTCTGGAGATCTCTTGCAGAGACCCTCAGCCTTGACTTTATTTTTAAATATTTTTATTTAAACACATGATTACAAATACGTTTGTAGTTGGTTTTCAGTCATGTAAAGAACACCCCCCTTCACCAGTGCAACATTCCCATCACCAATGTCCCAAATCTCCCTCCTCCCCCACCCTACCCCCTCCTGTACTCGAGACAGGCTTCCTACTTCCCTCGTTCATTCACATTGTAATGGTAGTTGTCAGTGTAGTTATTTCTCTAACTACACTCATCACTCTTTGTGGTGAGCTTCATATCATGAGCTAAACCTTCCAGTCCTCATTTCTTTTGTCTCTGAGAATTGTTGCAAAACTGTCTTTTATTTTTCTTAAAACCCGTAGATGAGTGATTATTCTGCGTCTCTCTCCCTCTGACATTTCACTCAGCCTAATAGATTCCATGTACATCCGTGTATAGGAAAATTTCATGACTTCATCTCTCACTACAGCTGCATAATGTCCCACTGTGTATATGTACCACAGTTTCTTTAGCGATTCTTCTGTTGAAGGGCATCTTGGTTGTTTCCAGAGTCTAACTATTGTAAATAGCGCTGCAATGAAAATAGGTGTGAGGAAGGAATTTTTGTATTGTATTTTTGTGTTCCCTACGAGTGGTATAGCTGGATCATATGGGAGCTCAATTTCCAGTTTCTGGAGGAATCTCCATATTGCTTTCCATAAAGGTTGAACTAGATGGCATTCCCACCAGCAGTGAATGAGAGTTCCTTTCTCTCCACATCCCCGCCAGCACTGCTTGTTCTGATTCTTTATGATGTATGCCAATTTCTGTGGCATCTTCCTGATGATTAGTGATGTGGAACTTTTTTTTATGTGTCTTTTGTCAGCCTTGACTTTCAAACCAGGAGAAGCCTCTGAACACCAGCATATATAACCCCAGAAGTTTCCCCAGAGCACCTCTCTAATTGTTTGGCCCACTCGCTGCAGCCCTAACTGCTGCCACTTCTCTGCTGCTCTCCACACCCCCACCATGCTGCAACTCTGTGCTCCACTCTTACCTTCCCTGTTTCATCTCCTGGACTCAGCCAGGCCTTTCCAGAAGTGGCTGTGGAGCTTTTCAGACCCCATCCTTGGTGGCTATAGCTGTGCTCACCCCTTTTGCCCTAGGCCTTCCTGTAAGTGGCTGCTGAACCCAGACCTTCAGCAGATTTATCCCACACCCGAAGCCCTGTCCAAGACCCCTTCAATGTCCTTCCTTGCCACCTCATTCTGCCAAATGTGGTGAGCAGCTAGATCCCAGGGTTCTAGGGTTTTTGTTGGGAAACTGTCCTTGGGCTGCTTCCCTCTTAGAACCTGTGACTGGAATGTGTTTGCTCAGTTCTCATGGCCATGTGCTGCCCAAGCATGACAGACTCAATTTCTGGTGTCATCTCTGGCAGTCCCGAGGGATTTGGGACTAAGTGACAGAGGGGCTGCAATCTGGGTCAGGTTATAATGCATTTGTTTACAGTTAAATGGTAGCAAGATTATTACAAAAGTAAATGGCACACATTTGCCTTATTGTTTTCCAATATTTTTTAAATTTAGAATATATAGAACATAAAATTTAAAATATACATAACATAAAATCTTCCATCTTAACTGTTTCCAAGAGAGCAGTTAGATACTATTTACTACATTCACATTGATGTACAATCAATCTCTAGAATTCTTTTCATCTTAGAAAGTTGAAACTTCATATCTATCAAATAATAACTCCCCATTCTCTTTTGCCCCTGGCCCCTGCCAACCACAATTCTACATTGTATCTATAAATTTAACTGCTTGTAAGTGCCTCAGATAAATGAAATCATAGAGTTTTGTTTTGAGGCTGAATGATTTATTTAGCATAATGTTCTTAGAGTTCATCCATGTTGTAACATTTCTTAGAAATTTTTTCTTTGTAGGACAGAAAACAATCATATTATATGTCTAGAGCACATTTTGCATATTTAATTTTCAATCTGTGGACATTCAATCTGTCTCCATTTTTTTAAATAAAATTTGCGACTAGTAGTGCAATGAACACAAGTGTACAATAACTCTTCAAGATAATACTTCAAATTATTTTAGGTAATAAACTCAGAAATTGAAGGATCAATTGAAATGGAAGGATCAGAAATGGATTCTATATCTAATCTTATGAAGAAATATGCTATTATGAACAGAATTGCACCACTTTACAAACCTATCAACTGTACTTGTGCTCTCTACATCTTCACCAACACTTGTTATTTGATATATATGTGTATATGTAAATTAATTTTATTTATTTAAAGTGCTGGATAATATAGTTAATATTGTTGATCATAATGTATTTGTTTATAGTTAAATGGGAGCAATATTATTGCAAAAGTGAAAAAGGAAGAAAATAAAAGTACAATTATAAGAAAAAATTGGAAATTATTGTATCTTGCAGTTAGGTTATTAAGTCATTGTCAGATGGTTTAATAATCTCTTGTTACTAGTTGACCATTCTATCACTTCATTTATTTCTGAACATTAAATTATTTCAAATACACATTGACTTCTAAAGTATTGTTTTCGTATGGGGATGACAATAAAACAAAATGGAGGTGTTGTGCAATCCAAGTCTGCCAGAATTATGAGAAGACAGGAAGAAGGTGCCTACACTCACTCCACAAAAGTCCTGGTGATGTAGAACCAAATATGGCATACCCAGAGTTTTGGGAAGATTTGTATCTCTGCAGAGAGCCATTGAGAAGTGGCAAAAGCAGGGCCATTGGTGAAGTGGTGATTGTGGGTGATGAGTGCAACAGGTGTGGCTTCAGCTGGACGAGGACTTGACCTATCTTCTTCTCCAGAAAGTGCCAGCTCGCAACTACATAGCTATTGTGCCTATGACTTTTCACAGCTCTCTTTTCATCTCTTTGGAGAACAGGGTGAGTCTATGGAACTGGCTTGGTGCAGACATGGTGACTCTATTTTGTTTATTTTTCATGGAAGCCATTCCAAAGAATAGATGATATCTCATTATGGTCTCTGTTTATATTATCCAAATTATTTGCGACATTGATCTTTTCATGTGCTTATTAGACATTTTATGTGTTAATAGAAATGACTATTGAAGTCCTTTATCTATTTTTTAATGAAGCTGGACCAGAGACAGATTTTTAGAAATGAAGTTTCATTGGCATACCCCCTCACCTACTCAATGAAATTAAAGTACATATTGCCTATGATTTTATTGTAATATAATCATAAAGACCATATGTTCCACAGCATCTGAAATACATACTAGTTGATCCTTTACAAAATAAGTGTGCCAATCCCTTGTTTTAGACAATCGAGAATTGACTATGCAAGTGAAGAACACTTGCATAGTGAAGAGACTGTATACATAGCACTTCACACAACATCTCAAAAATGATGACTTTTACAAACATTAATACCTGGTGTTCAAGGGCAGGGCACTTATGGAGGAGAAAACTCAGACACTTGTATTTGTGTTTTTATTCTCTTCTTATTCTTAGTGCTGTCAGCAATTGCCTTGAGACTATTTCTACTCTCCTCTGATTCCCTTACATGAAAACCTCCTCTCACTTTTTAGAAATGACTCTGCCTCCTACTTTGCAGGACAACGAATAGCACAGGGCATTCCTCAGGCTTCTTCCTACCATGTTAACTGCTTCTGAACTTGGTTTCTCTCACAGAGGCATAGGTCTCATTCTACTTTTACATTAAACTTTATAAACCTTCCTTTTTACTTATATATTTAACTTCTGCATTTTGTCAACATTACCCTATGCTCTCAAACAATGTTTATTTGCCTGAATAGACATGTCATCAATGTCTATCAATTTATTCATCATTTCCCCAACATGCCTTTATATAAGTGACCACTCTCTCAGTGGTCGCTTTTTTGGTTGGCAGAATATGAGAGAAAATACAATTTGAATAAATTTGAGCAACAGAAATTGGTTAAAAGGATCCAAGAGAGAACTGAAGCATAAAAGTCAAAAAGAACTAAGAAGCTGGGGCATTAAGAAGATAGTACAGGTGTGGGGCCTATATAACATGAGTTTTAGAACTAGGCTCAATCCCCAGTACCACATGGTCTCTAGAGCATGGCCAGGTGTGGCCTGGAAACTCTGGAGTGCTGCATCCTTGGACTCTAACAGTGATTCTTCCTTCTAGTTCTCAGGTATCACAGTAGTAGTCCCTGGACCCACTGAGTACTGCTTGGGAGTACTCTGCCCTAAAAATAAAATTTATCAAAGATTAGTTGATTGTATGTCTGGGGAAAATTCTCTGAATACTCAAGTCTATTCCACTGATCTGAGGATCTGTCTTTATTCCAATACCATGATGTTTTGATAACTATTGCTTTATAATACAGTTTAAAATTGGGAAAAGTAATGCTGCCTATATTCCTTTTCCCAAGAATTGATTTAGCTATTTGTGGTGTTTATTGTTCCAAATGAATATCAGGAATTTTTGATCACTTCTTTGAAGAATGTCATGGGTATCTTGAGAGGGATTGAATTAAATCTGTATAATGCTTTGAGCAGTACTGCCATTTTAATGATATTAATCCTGCTAATCCATGATCAGGGTATGTGCCTCCATTTTCTTGTGTCCTCTATTATTTCTAGAAGCATGTTTTTGTAGTTTTCTTTGTATAGGCTTTTCACCTCTTTAGTTGACTCCAAGATATTTGAGTTTGTGGGACAATATGTGAATGTGATTGTTTTTTTAATGTCCTTTTCTTCTCTATCATTATTGGTATATAAGAAGGTCATTGACTTTTACATGTTAATTTTATAGCCTGCCACTTTGCTATATGAATGTAAGAAGCAAAATATCCAAAATGGAGCAAGGAAAGTCTCCACAACAAGTGGTATTGGCACAACTGATTAGCCACTTGCAAAAACACAAACTCAGACCCTCATCTGTACAAAGATCAAATCCAAATGGATTAAAGACCTTGATATTAAGTCTGAACGCATAAGGTATATAGAACAACATGTAGATAAAACATTCTATGACAGTGAGACTAATATCATCTTCAAGTAGGAAACAACACTCTCCAAACAAGTAGGAAACAGAGATAAACAGATGGGACTATATTAAGTTGAAAAATTTCTGCACCTCAAAGGAAATAATGCCTAGGATACAAAAGCCACCCACAGAATGGGAGAAACTATTCACCCAATACTCATCAGACATGGGGCTAATATAGAAAATATAGAAGGTACTGACAGAACTTAATAAGAAAAAAACGTATATCCCCATCAAAAATGGGGAGAAGAAATGAACAGATACTTCCTCAAAGAAGAAATACAAATGACCAAAAGGAACATGAAAAAGTGTTCAACATCACCAATCATCAGAAAGATACAAATCAAAACAACCATGAGGTACTATTTCACACCACCTAGACTGGCACACATCACAAAGAACAAGAACAATCAGTGCTGGCAGGGATGTGCTGGTGGCAATGCTGTCTAGTCCAGCATTTATGGAAAATAATATGAAGATTCCTCAAAAAAAAACTGGAAATTGAGCTCCCATATGATCCAGCTATACCACTCCTAGGAATATACCTAAGAACACTAGAATACAATTCAAAAATCCCTTTCTCACACATATATTCATTACAGCACTATTTACAATAGCCAGATTCTAAAACCAACCAAGATGCCCTTAAAACAGATAAATGTCTAAAGATACTGTGATACAGATACACAATGCAATATTATGCAGCCGTGAGGAGAGATGAAGTCATGAAATTTTCCATATATACATCCATATATGTGGATGTACATGGAATCTATTATTCTGAGTGAAATAAGTCAGAGGGAGAGATAGACACAGAATATTATCATCTATGGGTTTTAAGAAAAAGTAAAGACTTGATTGTAATAAGCCCCAGAGACAGTAGTAGAGTTAAAGGCTGGAAGGTCCAGAAGGACTGGCTCACAATTTGAAGCTCACCACAAAGAGTTGTGAATGCTGATAGGGAAATAACTACACTAATACCTAGCATGACAATGTCAAAGAATGAGAGAAGTAGAATGCTTGTCTCAAATACAGGTGGGGTGGGAGAGAAGGGAGCGGCATTGGTGGTGGGAATGTTGCTCTCTGAAGGGGGTATTCCTTTTATGACGGAAACCCAACTACAGTCATGTTTGTAATCATGGTCCTTAAATAAGATTTGATAAAAGAAAGAAATAAATAAAAATAAATATTAAACAAGAGGGCTGGAGTGTAGCACAGCAGTAGGGCATTTGCCTTGCATGTGTTGATCCAGGACAGACCTCGGTCTGTCCCATATGGTCCCCAAACCAGGAGCAATTTCTGAGCACATAGTGAGGAGTAACTGTGGAGACCCAAAAACAACATGTGTGACCCAAAACAACAACCAAAAATCCCCAAATTTAAACAAGAATGATTGAATATTTTTTATTGTCACAAAGAAACGAAATGAAAGTTAATCTTGAATTTACCAGTATCTTATAATTGTAATTCTTTTGAGTATTTTGGCCTAACTTGACAAATTTTTAAGATTCTCTTTACTTCTTATTTTATGTTTGCTACCCAGTTATTAAAAGGGTCATTGTTTGCTAAATAGATAAATAAATTAAATTTAAAAAAGGAAGGAGCAAAGCTCCTTTAGAGGCTGCTTCAGAGGCTGGCGTGAGAGTACAGGGGTAGGATGTTTGCCTTACACACATCTAAACTGGGATGAACCTAGGTTTGATCCCCAGCATCCCATGTGGTCTCCTGAACTTGTCAGGAGCAATTTCTGAGTGCATAGCCAAGGATAACTCCTGTGTACTGCCAGCTGTGCCCTCCAAGAAAAAGAAAAAAACAAACAAAAAAAAATGCTTTAAGATGTCAGAGAAGTGCCTGACATCTCTCTTTCTAGGTATTGTTTATTTCTATTTTCTGAATGGCTTTCATTCCCAGAATTCATTAAAGTTAAACATTTATTAAAGCTAAAAAGCATGGCTTTGGGCATCTCCCAGGGGGTAATACTTTCCCAGCATTGCTGCCAAGTGAAACAAGTCAGTTTTAGTTCCAAATATAATAAAGAGGAACTTTTTGGGTTTATGCCATCCTGCGTGCTTACCATAATTGACAAATTCTCTGAACCAGTAGACAGAGATTTCCTAAAGAGGGTAGGTTTGGGTCAAGGACATGGTGTTAGTGGTGGAATTCATGCCTTGCAAGTGATAAAACCTTGGTTCAGTCCTTGATGTATGTCTCCCCCCACCCCCAAACTAACAAACACAACAAAAAAATAGGTAGGTTCACTATAATTTGTAGGAAGGAAGAAAGGGAAAGTCAGGGAAAGTAAGTTCACATTATATTCTTCTCATTATGTTTCTTTTTTATTACAGATTGTTTGAGGCACGGCAGTCCTTTCTGTATATTCTGAGTACATTTTTATTTATGTAAAATTTCCCTATCTTTACTCTTTCATCACTTAATTTGCCTCAATAATTTCATTCATTGGCTTTGACTTCTCTCCAAATATGTTTTACTTCTCTGTTTTAGAGGTACTGGTGATCTGGACTCACAATTGTGATCGGCCTCACAATGTGAGGGTATTTTGTTTGTTTTTTTATAGTTTGATATTCAAACTCTATCAGACTACAGTGCTCAGGCTGCTGGTACTGCTTTGAGTCATATCCCTATCCACTTTCCACAGCTTTAGACCTGGTGAAACTCCCCATCTCTCCTATTATCTCTAAACTCAACTCTTACTCACTGTCTTTTTAGTAGTGCCATTTTCTCCTGATTCTCCTTCTCTGTTTAAATTTTACTCTGTGTTTGTCCTTGTCCAATCGATATTTCTCCAATATTTTGATTCAGGGGCCAGAGGGTGGCAAAAGCAGTAAGGTGTCTGCCTTGTACTCGTAAACCTAGAAGGGACCATGGTTCCATCTCCCTTCGTCCAATATGGTACACCAAGCCAGTGGTGATGCTGAGTGACACCGGGTGTGGCCCCCAAACCAACAACAACAACAAAAACAAAAACAAAAGGGCCAAATTAGTGGTGCAAGGCGTAAGGTGTCTGCCTTGCGTGCTAGCCTAGGATGATCCCCCGCATCCCATGTGGTCTCCCAAGCCAGGAGTGATTTCTAAGCACATAGCCAGGAATAACCCCTGAGCATCACCGGGTGTGGCCCAAAAACCAAAAAAAAAAAAAAAAAAAACCCCAAAAAATCATTTTTCTTTATTTATTCACAAAATAACTCTATCTAATTTATTTTATATACTGACCTTGAAGGGCTTTGTGATGATTTCCCAAGATTCAATTACTACATACAAAACTAGGGAAGTATATATATTCAAGGATTCTCAAATCTCCATCTTCTGCCTGATTTCCTATTGCATACGTTTTTTCTTTTGTATGTTTCTGTTAGGCATCTTAGCTGTGAACAGAAATAGACACTCCAGTTTTTCTTGTGGGCCTCCCTTCTAGAAACCTGCCTCTCTTCTGTTATCTATTTTGGCTAGTGACAGGTCATCCTCCTACTCTACTAAACCAAGCAGGAGAATATCATAGCCCTCTCCTAGCTTTCTACATAGATAAGATAAACCAGTCCTTTATACAGGGGTTAATGATCCCAGTTCAAATTCCTGTACCACAAATCGTTCCTGAGTGCTTCCAGAGGTCACTCCTAAGTCATAGAGTTAGTAGTAATCCTTGAACACCAGCTGATGTGCTCCACAAACTCAAAATCATCATCATCATTATTTAACTTATTTTTATATATCAGTTATTCAGTCCCAAACTCTCTGCCAAAACTTATACATTTTAACTTTCACACATGTTCACAATATATTCACATGTTCTGTATGTTTTTTTGCTTGTTTTATTTTGGGAGAGGGCCACACTTGGTTGTGCTCAGGCCTGACATTTGATCTATATGCTCAGGAGTCATTTACAACAGGGTTTGGGGGACCTTAAGCAGTGCCAGGGATCAAACCCAGTCAGCTCCATGCAAGGCAAGCACTCTACTCACTGTATTATCACTCTGATGACATGTAATCCTTTGGTTCTATTTGTATTCTTGAACTTTATATTCCTAAAAACTCTTTGTCTCTTAATTTGATTTTCCACTTTTGATGGAATAGAGATGCAGCCACAGGAAGGTGTTTTTAATGTATAATTCATTGTCACTCTGGACTTTGTAGTGAAGAATAACATTTTCTTAGAGATAACTTAGGTTAAAAGCATAATAATATTTCATTTGGTCTTTGAGTTCATTATTGCAGGGATCCATGATAAGGAAAGAAATCCAAAATTTTTGGGTTTTCAAACTGGAGGTATTGACAAACAGGGCCTACTATTTATGAGCACTGGGCCATTAAAATGTTTTTCTTTTCTTAAAAAAAAAACTACTTTATTTACTGTATGATCATTAAATAGTAATTAAAATGATCAGACTTAAACACCAAATCCAAAGCCAACGACAATAGAATCGATACCCAATCTACAACAAACTAGATACAGAGGGGATCACTTACACTAGCACCCCGGGGGGTAAGGGAGGGGGGTTTTGGATGCATGCTGGGAATAGGGGAGGGTGGGAGGTCAATTTTGGTGGTGGGAATTCCCCTGATTCAATGTTAATATATACCTAAAATATTACTATTAAAGATATGTAATCCACTTTGATCAAAAATAAAAAACAAACACTAAAAAAGAAAACTTTGTCAAGAAGGCTCCTAAAAACTATTTTACTTAAACACTGTGGTCACATGTTTATTAATAATTCAATTATTTTCACAGATGAAAAGTTAGTCATGATTGAATTATTCAGTTATGCAATGTACAACACCTTGACCAGTGCATATTTCCACAATCAATGTCCTCAATTTCTGTTCCACCCACCTCTACTCCCTGTCTATGAAACAAACATATTCTTCTCTCTCTCACTCTCACTCTCTCTTTCACACACATAAAATTTCTTTCATTCCCTACTCCTTTTTAGACACTGTGGTTTGCAATATTGTTACTGAGGGGTAGAAGGTATCATTTATATCACTTGATCTCCCTCTCACACCTAATTCTTGTTCAGAGTAATCACTTCCAAGTATAATTGTCATAGTGCTTCCTTCTCTGCCCTAACTGCATTCTTTCAATATTTGTGGAAAGCTTCCTACCATTGACTAGTCCTCCTGGTCCTCATATCTATTGCTTTTGTATATTATTACTGCACTATCTTTTTTTTATTAATTCCACAAATAATTGAGATCTTTCTATGTTTACTCTTTTTTCAGACTTATTTAACTTAACATAATATTTTCTATTTATCCATATATGAATATTTTATGACTTCATTTTTTCCTAACAGCTGCATAGTATTCCATTCAGCTGCAGACTGTGGGCAGTGTTTGAACTCAAAAGTGCCATTTTGAACTAAGGCTAGTGCATCCAGACAAGAGCATGGTTGGGGGAAAGAAAAGTCATTGGATATTTCGGTGTTCATCTCCACATCCTCAGGATTACATTGGGTTTAATTGCTGAATATAAGTGAGTAAAACACAACACTTGTACGAAACTATCTCTGTATGTTGTCTCTGTGAAGAAGAAAGAACACACTCTAGTTAGTAATAGCTACAGGTTCTGTAACATCAAAGCCAACTTTTTTTTTTCATACCACAATTTGAGACATGCCTAGTCACCATTGTGGGTTTTTTGTTTGTTTGCTTTTTTTCCTTTATTTAAACATTTTGATTACATATATGATTGTGATTAGGTTTCTGTCATGTAAATAACACCCCCTTCACCAGTGCAACATTCCCACCACCAATGTCCCAAGTCTCCCTCCCTCCCACCCCACCCACACCTGTACTCCTGACAGGCTTTCCAGTTCTCTCATTCATTCACGTGATTATGGTAGTTTTCTGTGTAGTTATCTCTATAACTGCACTCACCACTCTTTGTGGTGAGCTTCATGAAGTGAGCTGGAAGTTCCAGCCCTCCTCTCATTGTCTCTGATGATTATTGCAAAAATGATTTTTATTTTTTTAAAAGTCATAAATGAGTGAGACTATTCTGCGTCTCTCTCTCTCTCTCTCCTTCTGACTTATTTCACTCAGCATGGTAGATTCCACATACATCCATGTATAGGAAAACTTCTGACTTCATCTCTTCTGACAGCTGCATAATATTCCATTGTGTATATGTACCACAGTTTCTTTAGCCATTTATCTGTTGAAGGGCATCTTGGTTGTTTCCAGAGCCTGGCTATTGTGACTAGTGCTGCAATAAATATAGGTGTGAGAAAGGGATTTTTATATTGAATTTTTGTGTTCTTAGGATATATCCCTAAGAGTGGAATAGCTGGGTCGAATGGGAGCTCAATTTCCAGATTTTGGAGGAATCTCCATAATGCTTTCCATAGAGATTGGACTAGACAGCATTCCTACCAGCAGTGGATAAGCATTCCTTTCTCTCCACATCCCTGCCAGCACTGATTATTCTCATTCTTTGTGATGTGCGCCAATCTCTGTGGTGTGAGGTGGCATCGCATCATTGTTTTGATTCGCATCTCCCTGATGATTAATGACAAGGAGCATTTTTTCATGTGCCTTTTGGCCATTTGTATTTCTTTTTTATGAAAGTGTCTGTTCATTTCTTCTCCCTATTTTTTAAATGATGTTAGATGTTTTTTTTTTTTCTTGTAAAGTTCTGTCAGTGCCCTGTATATTTTGGATATTAGTCCCTTGTCTGATGGGTATTGGGTGAATAGTTTCTCCCACTCAGTGGGTGACTCTTGTATCCTGGGCACTATTTCTTTTCAGGTGCAGAAGCTTCTTTATTTAATGTATTCCCATCTGTTGATCTTTGCTTCTACTTGTTTGGAAATAAAATGGCAATACTTCCCAAAGCATCATACAGATTTAATGCGATCCCTATAAAGATACCCATGACATTCTTCAAAGAAGTGGATCAAACACTTATGAAGTTCATCTGGAACAATAAACACCCTCGAATAGCTAAAGCACTGCTAGGGAAAAGGAAAATGGGAGGCATAACTTTCCCCAACTTTAAACTGTACTACAAAGAAATAGTTATCAAAACAGCATGGTATTGGAATAAAGACAGACCCTCAGATCAGTGGAATAGGCTTGAGTGCTCAGACATTGTCCCCCAGACATACAATTGCCTAATTTTTGACAAAGGAGCAAGAAATCCTAAGTGGAGCAGGGAAAACCTCTTCAACAAGTGGTGCTGGCAGAACTGGTTACCCACTTGCAAAAATGCGAACATAGGGCCCGGGAGATAGCATGGAGGTAGAGCGTTTGCCTTTCATGCAAAAGGTCATCAGTTCAAATCCCGGTGCCCCATATGGTCCCCCGTGCCTGCCAGGAGCAATTTCTGAGCATGGAGCCAGGAATAACCCCTGAGCACTGCCGGGTGTGACCCACAAAAAAAATGCGAACATAGACCCCCAGCTAGCATCATGTACGAAGGTAAAATCCAAATGGATTAAAGACATTGATATCAGACCTGATACCATAAGGTATATAGAACTTTTTTTAATCTCATCTCTAAACTTAGACAGTTTTATGTTTCAGATTACAAAACTTTGCCTTTCATCACCCTTATATATTTCACCCCTCTAAGATTTTGTTGATGTTATTTTATTGACAGGAAATTCCTTTTCTGTTATCTCCACCTAGAAAAAAATTACTTGCTTATATGGCAATAAGTCAGCATCTTTTTGGGGACAGTTTCTATGAATCTTCAGGAGGCTTCCCTTCTTTAAACTATTGGGACACAATTTATATTGTTTGAGTATATCATGTCTCAGCTGTCTACACCAGTATTTAACTTTGTACTGAGCTTGATATTTTGTACATTTTTAATTAATAAACAAAGAATGAATAGATTAATATTTTAACTCAGTATACTTTTTAAAAACCACTTTCCCTGCATCAGAAAAATTTTCCAAAACTTCCCTCCATAGCTAACCTTCACCTGTCTTCATTTTTTGTTATTCCAAATATAAGTATAAAAGATTGCATAATGGAAAGTTGACCCTTGATTTCTAACTAACTATTTTTATTATACCCAGCTGAGTGCAAATATTCCATTTCACTACTTTGTTATTTTTTCAATATTCAGCATACATATTACTCATAAAAATGTGACTTCCTGCTTTATTTTCAGTGTAACCTATGATGGTTCCATAAAAATCTATCCGAGAAAATGAAATGTAGTGCAGACAGGAGATTTTATCTCCTCATGTGGCTCCCCTCTGTCGACCAGTATCATGTAATTCTACTTAGCACTTCTGGGCCCATTTCCTTCAAAGTACTTTCCAAGCATTACCTAAGTGATGCAGTATATGTGAGTGGATGGACTGCCAGGAACTTGAGCTGTAAATGTTGAATTGTTAATTACAGTTCTGAGGAAATTAGATTTTTAAATTGGGAAAGAAATATGGTTCTGACACTAACACCTTGTTCCAGTTCAAATGACCAAACATCCACCTCACTTCCAACATCTCCTCATTGAGAATAAGGGGGATATTATACTAGATGAAGGGTGATGAAGAAACACTGTTGTAGAAGTTATTAAAAAAAAAACTCTCTCCCCCACCCCCAATGGAAGTCACATTAGGGACTTCTCTTTTTCAATATTGAGGGAAAAAAGAACTGCCTTTTTTTTTTTTTTTTACAATTAAGACATATTTTACTATACCTGGAAAAGACAGTAATGTTTCATGTACATTATTTTAATTCTAATAATAGCAATTGTGACAACTGCTTGCCAGATGTTTTGCAGACAGAATCTTTAATCCTTTTCACAAAATTTAGAACAAGATAATTATTCTGTGAAATTGCAGAGCTTTTCTAGTTCTTTCATCTGGGAATCTTTTTAATTTCAATTTAGGAGGTTCTTAGAACTCCCTGAGAGCCTCAGAATCTGGGGGAATTGTGGAAAAGGTGAACAAAGTTTAGAAAAGGGATTGTGCTCAAAGAATAAACTTTTATAGTTTTCTAATCTGAATTAAAAATTGGAAGGTTTATAGTGAACATAGTTGTGTCCATTGTAACAAAACTAGATGACATCAAGTCAACTTTTTTCACTTGCATTTCTAAATGTGCAGTGATTTTAAATATTCAAATTATTACAAGGGGCAAAACCTAAATGTTCTCTATAATCAGGTCTTATGTTTGTTTGCTTCTTCTGTCTTCCAGTTCAATTTCATTGTAAATTCCACATTTTCCAATTAGGACAGGAGCATGCGCCTCCTTTAGTTTTGTATTTCTGACAAAGAGCAACAACTTCATGCTGGTGAGGGCTTGTTGATCTTGGATTGAACAAGTTGTCTACAAAAATTGTGTAGTTTATTTTTTTTCTTTTCAATTAGCACACAAAATGTGAAACTGTTCTGGTTGTATTGAGATTAAAGCGATATCATGATGTATTATTAGTTTTTAAGACTATGATTCTGAAAATGGTTCATGCCAATGAAAAAAACAAATTAATATACTTAATTTGTAAATGATATTATATGCTGAACGAAAAGCTCAACAACTCCTTAACAGACTGTGGAATGATGATCACACAGATTCCAACCAGTGACAATGACCTAAAATTTCATAATCAGTTTGGGGAAATTTGGTCAGTCGGGTAGATATACAGATAACTGACCTAAATGCAAGCTGTTCTATACCTTATCCATAGCAAGTAATAATAGACTTGTTAATTGTGTAGTGTCAGGATTTGAACTGGGGTCAACAGTATGCAAGGCAAATACCTTAGTCCCTGGAGAAAAGCAAATTTGAGTTCCTTTTCTCTCCTCACCTCTATTTTGTGAATTATCCTTTGAGTCATTCATCTGGAATTTCCTTTGCACATTTCTTTGGCTTCCTCCCTGTGAGTATTAGCATTTATTAAATGCTCATTATAATTTTATATTTTGCTTCTGTCATAGAATCATAGTATCGAATCTTCTATCTCTACTCAGGTTTTCATGTGTTTGTGAATTAAACCTGAGAGTACTTGGCTGCAGACACACTTTTGTCTTCTTAGTAGGGAAAGTAAACTGAGAAGACCAGAGATAGAATAGACACTGCTCATGTTCAGAGATGACCCTGATATGGGAGGTAGGAGGTGGAGAAATTAATGTTTGCGAAAATACTATTAGGCTTAATTTAAAAAATAAAAGCACTACTCACTTTCCTAAATGCCTACTTAATATATTTATTGTGAATTTTTACTAAGGTGCTAATCATCTTTCCAGAAGATTATCATTATTATTATTATTATTATTATTATTATTATTATGACTTTTCTTGAGTTAGGGAAACTTACCCTTTTTAACCTTTTATTGGACATATTGAGAAACAAAATGAGTAGTGATATATCTGAACGTACAGGAAAATCCAATTTTGAACTCTGCTTCTGATTACTGTGCTCTATGTACTTTAAGCTTTCAGAAGCACTCTGTAAAGAATATTCTAGTAATGTTGCATAGGATTTCTACATTTTATGGAGATAGAGTACTAGTACAGTGTTTCAGGAATTTGCCTTGCACTCAGCTAATCCAAGTTTGGTCCCCAGCACCACATAATTCTGTGCATTTCAGGAGTGATCACTGAGCACAGACCCAATAAGCCCTGAACACTTTTCAGTGTGGTACAAAATCCAAACCAGAAACAAAACAGTGACAACTTGGTTTTAAAATTTGACTGTGGGGGGCTGGAGAGATAGCACAGCTGAGTTTGCCTTGCAAGCAGCTGATCCAGGACCTAAGGTGGTTGGTTCAATCCCGGTGTCCCATATGGTGCCCCATGCTTGCCAGGAGCTATTTCTGAGCAGATAGCTAGGAGTGACCCCTGAGCACTGCCAGGTGTGGCCCAAAAACCAAAAAAAAAAAAAAATTTTTTTTTGACTGTGAATGAATGAAAACTATTCAGTCAATGGTCTTAGAAAGGGAAATATTACTGAGCTATTTGCCTCTACACTTCTACCTTTTTTTTCTTTGTATATGTGTCTTTCCATAAATATATTTTGCAAATAGTTTTTTAATTAATCTGTGAGTATATATGGAAAAGGCATTGTGCTTATGAGGCATTCTGAGGTGTTTCTATGGTTTTTAAGATGTTTACTCAAATGCTGAGCGATGCTTTTTAATTATGTGGTTTAGTGAACTTCAATAAGTTTTTATGTTTTAAATCGTTTCAGTTCCATAATTTTTTTCATGATATCAAATGACAAGTTTAGAGTTATGAAATCTGCTAGGCAGAAGTAATGTTGTCCTGATGATAAGTCATTCACAATGCCTGAAGGCTGGAGTTGAGGTTGGGGGAAAGGAATAGATGAGGGACAGGAGTATTTCATATATTATCATATAAATTATTACACTGTAAATATGAAGGACCAAAATTACTAGTGATTAATCCATATTTTCAAGAACAACTTTCCAGAAGGTAGCTAAACATTTATGCATATTGGGTTTCTGAATACCATGTTATCTGAAAATTAATTCCTCAAAAATTTCACACAACTATTCTTCATTGGAAATTCACATCTATTAAACTATGCATTTTTCTACCATTTTTTCTCACTAATGTAGCATCTTTCAGTTCAAATATTATTGAAGGTCTATATCAATAGTGTTGAAATAGTGCGGTTTGAAATATACATCTTCTTTTCTGTAATATAAAATTATTGTCATAGTTCAGGAGGCTTACAATTATTTTCACCTCTCCTGTGAGAGGATGTTGGGGCTAAATTACTACTGTGAGGGATAGCAGTATTTAAACACAAAGAATGATATGCCTGTTTGCTAGGTAAAATGAGACTTTCAAATATGATGTGCAGAAATTCTTTATGCATAAGCAAGTTTTTTTTTTTTTTTTATCCATGAATTGTGCTAGGGTCTCTTGATAGGTGATCTAGACTGTTTTTAAGAAGAGATAATTAGAGACTCCTGTAGCTAAAGGTCAGCAAACCTATCAGCATTGTAGCCTGATAAATCTAAACCACAGTGAAAGTATGCATTACAGTTACTGGTTAGCTTGCCTTGAAGAAAGACAAAGAAATCTTCAGAGAAGTTTTCACAGAGGTTTCAATACAGGTACTGGAAGAGACAATTGCAGATATAAACGACACTTACTGAGGGTACTCATTCCATGACCTTGCACACATAGACTCATCTGTACTCAGCTTTAGTTTCCTTATCAGTAGAAAAATGACAAATAATACTAGTGAGGTAATGCATGTAAAAAGATTAGCACAATCACTGATACATAGCAAAAACTTGTTAAGTGATACTTATCATTACTGTTATTGTTGTTATTCTCTACTCATTTTGTAGATAAGATTAGACTAAGGACTGTGGAGTAACTGACTGCAGAGTCAGTTTTCCCAGTTCACACAGCCTGATGGAATTCCAAGTAGCATAGGAAGACTTTTCAGACTCTCAGCCTTTGTTTCTTCCATTACACAGCGACATTTAGAACTGGTCTAGAATTTTGGAGACTTTATCTGGGCTCTTTTCCTTTGTGTAACAATAAATCAATGGCCACATTTTACTGAATGGTGACTTAAATTAGAGTAGGAGATTCCCCTCCTCAAATCTGGTCAGTGATGAATCAATTGGGCACTTTTAGAGGAGAAGATGGAGGAATAAGAAGGACTTAACGAAGATGGGCAACAATAAAGAGACAGGCTCCCTAACTAAAATATGGGCATTACATGTCCTATGCAAAATTGGCTTGTCTCCAAAAACTCTTAAAACAAATTAGCATTAAGTCATCCTTCCTCATCATAAACTGTTTTCACTGGGGTAAAGAATGAGCAGAGATGTAGCAAAGAAGATAGTTTACAGGTTTAGAAATTCACCAGAGTTCAATCCTCAGTGCCTTTAGGCATGGGACTCCAGTATTGTGGGTGTGGTCGGGTGATATGTGATTGCTTGTGAGTAGAGGAAATTAGTTCCCTCTGAACAATAATCTTAGTAGTTTAATGGGAGGAGTAATCTCTTTTTTTTTTTTTTGTGGTTTTTGGGTCACACCCGGCAGTGCTCAGGGGTTACTCCTGGCTCCATGCTCAGAAATGGCTCCTGGCAGGCACGGGGGACCATATGGGGCACCGGGGTTCTAACCGATGACCTTTTGCATGAAAGGCAAACCCCTTACCTCCATGCTATCTCCCGGGCCCCAGGAGTAATCTCTTTAGCAGCAGAGGGGTTTCCTCTGGGCCTTAAAAATGGATTTGGCCAGGAGGAGAGTAAATAAAAGGAGGGAAAGGGATTCTTTTCCCTCCAAGTATTGTTTCATTTGCAGACATTATAGTGTGAGACCCTGGGTTCAGACAAGGAGGAAAGCCATTTTATAAAGGAACGCATGTTAGGCTTCTCTTTCAGAAGCCTAGGTTTCCATTAGCACCACCCGGAACAACCTGGTCATACCCGGTAGCCTAAAGAGAAAGGACACAATGGAGTGGCAGAAAGGTACCCTAGATAATAGCCAATTTTCTTTTTTTCTTTTCTTTTCTTTCTTTTTGTTTTGTTTGTTTTTGGGTCACACCTGGCTTTGTGCTCAGAAGTCGCTCCTGGCAGGCTTAGTGGACCATATAAAATGCTGGGATTTGAACCAAGGTCCATCCTGTGTTGATTGTGTGCAAGGCAAATGCCTTACCACTGTGCTATCTTTCCAGCCTGAAAGATCATCATAATCTCCTCATTTCCCTCCTATATAAATTGGTTTGTTACCTTGGCATGTATCGTCTCCTTTTTTACATGGCTCTGACTGATCAGTATGGGGCTTGCGGCTTACAGAATACAGTTTTATTTTGCTTTACTTCAATTCTGTAGTCTTGTCCTTCTACTCTGGACCTTAACATAAGTAACATACATAAATTTACAAAATAGATTCTGTGGGCTCCACCTTCAAGGAGTTCTTTGGTAAGAGACTCTTGTACCTGTTCATACATACACACAGAGAAAGAAAAACAGTGAGCAGGGAATTGAACAGCTTACAAGCACCTGGTCTAGTTCAACCCCAAGTTCAGTCTCTAGCTCCACCATAAATGATTCTTTATCATAGATCTAGGTGTGATCCATTAAATAAAAATAATAAGAGAAACTATAGGCCAGATATAGAATCTGAAAGAAACTGTCAAACCCAGTCTTGCATGGCCTACTATAACCAACATCCTACAGCCCTGCTAGTTTTCAACTCTATTTTCATTGTTTAATCTTTTATCAGCCTTGCTCTAATTTATAATAATTCTACTCTATGTTTCTGTGCATTTAAATATCTAAAATTACAGTATCCAGTCATGCTCAACTACCTTTGGGCAGTCCCAAGTTATCTGTACAGCTATTCATGATCATTACTTTGCTTGAGGCTCTAATTGTAAAATTGCATAGGTTTTGAATGGTCTACCCTGTCCCCATGTTTCTATATTACCTTATTCTTTTATCTCTAATAGTATATTATGTTCACAGTATTAAATAAAATAAACCTTATTTGATGAGTTCATCACATGACAGAAATGTAATGTGAGTTTTATTATTATTCCCAGAAGAGAAAACAGGCTCTGAGAGGATTAATAATATTTTCTTTTTATTTTTGAGGAGAAATGATATTTTCAAATAATTGTATTGGAGTTAAATCTGTTTGCCAGACTCTAGTCAGATATATGGTAAGTAGCTACTACATAGGGCAGTACAGCTCAATATCAGAGTGCTCTGCTCTCACTTATCAGTTAGAGTTTACAAGTTTTTTAGACTTGAAATTTTCAAGCATTCCAAATGACTTAGAAAGTGCAAGAAATTATAAGAATATTTTACTTTTTTCATATTGCTTTCATATTGTCCCCATATGTACAGAAATCATACAAAACTCCCAAAACAGACACTTTGCCCTGGTTTTCTTTTCCCTTCAGTAACCCCTTTTGAGATGTAAAAGATCCACAAAGATTTGATTAGCATGAGATAGTTACTATTGTCTGTTACATATACCCTCCCCCCATGTAGATTGAGTCTGTACAATAAAGATTGCAGGAGAAGAATGGTTGGCACTCACAGTTCACAAGTTTGGAAGCATCCTGACCCCTATGACTTTTCTCTCCCTTCTGACTGTCTTGTTTTTATTAATTCTTGTGGTAGCCCTGCTCTTGACCTGTTCACCCTGGGTTGCATTGTAATAGTGGAGCTTCACAACTCTTATTCACTCCTATTAGCCCAAAGAAGAGACAACTGGAAGTTAACTTCAATTTCTTGACAATTCTATGAGAAAAAACTAGGATGACAATGAATGAAGAACAGTCCTATGGGGACAGTAAGGAGCTCTATGGATGGTCTGATAAGGTAATGGATTCCTGGCTCTACTCATTGGACACATTATAAATCCAACTGATGTACTAGGATGATATTGATAGTATGTCCCCCTCACACAACACACTAACCATTCTGTAAAAAAGAAATGAGACAGTGAGCCAATCTATATCACTAAGAGGTTCTCTTTGGAAACGATCTTCTCAGAGAATATTCAAGATATATACTCTGCTTATTTTATTTAATATTGTAAATATAATATACTATCAGAGGTAAAAGAATATGATAATATAGAAACATGAGGACAGGGGCAGACCATTCAAAACAAAAACAAAACAACACTGGGGGGTATAAGTTCTAATTTAGCAGATATGGTGCTTACCTTACACTCAGCACTCAGTAATCACTGGCACTAGTATCATCCTGAGCCTTCCAGAAATGAAATCTTTGCACAGAGCCAGGAGTAAATCCTGAGCACAGCTGGTTGGGAACCCAAAACAAAAACAAGTTCTAGGTAAAATACTCGAGTTTACCTATTTCTTGGCAATATATGTATTTTCTGTCAAATTTCAGAAATGTAGACTTACTCCCAGTTTGCCATTTTCCTAGATATTTTGAGAAATAGAGAAGCTATATTTTAGAGAATCATTTTGTTTACATTAAATGAAAATAAGTTGTAAAATATGAAACAAAGCTGGTTTTGGGCAATTGTCACAGCAAGATTAGAAACTTAGAAATAAAATAGGAAAAAGGAATGGAAACATGAAGAGATGGGTCAGAGGTTCGAAAAGCCACATTTTATTCTTTAAGTCTTTTAATTTTTATTGAAATCAATGTGAATTGCAAATCTTTCATAGTTGTATTTCAGGTATGTTGTGAGAGTGAATTAAGGCCATTTCCACCACCACTGTTGACCTCCCTCCACCATAGTTCCCAGAATGTATCCCGTACCTCCAACCTTAGCCCTCTTGACTGCTAGTGTATACAGGTTCCTTGTGTGTATAGCTTGCTATAGTTTGGGTCCCTTGATTCTATTGTCATTGACGTTGGTTTGAGTATTTAGGTCTGACCATTTTTTATTTTCACTCAATGCTCCTGACACTAGTTGGCCCTGGGTCACATTCATTTTTATTTTATTTTCTCAATTTGTAAAAAGACATAGAAATATGATGCGGAACAAGATGATTCATGTTGTATGGTCTGTAAAAAAAAAGTGGGAGCACCTCTCTAGAAGCTATAACTAGAAATAAAATATAAAAAGAAAAATTATTAAATAAAATATAATAAAATAAAAATAAAGTTAAAAATGGAGGAAAGATGTGGCAAGTTTTGTTGTTGTTGTTGTTGTTTGTATAGACACAGTAAATGGGGAAAGTGGAAAGGAAATTCTTGGCCTAAGAGATACAAGGTATCGCTACCCTTAAAGAATATTAAAGAGCCACATTTTAAAGACATCTTTTTAGGAACAAGGAATAATTGCATCTTTGTTTTAACCACAATTAACATAAAATAGTGGTTTCTTCTATCTTTTTGCTTCCTCACTGAAATACTATCTGTATATGAACCTAGTATTCTGCATCTACTGTAACATCCTTCAAAAACTGGGTGAAATATATTCATTTCCAAATAGAAGTATACATTACAAAACAACTGTTTGGATTGAAGGAAAATGACAAAAGATTGAAAACCATGAACTTTAGAAAGAACTGAAGAGCAAACAATTTTGAAAAATTATTCCAATTTGTTACAAACATAGGGATAAATATCTATTCCTAACTAGATTTATTTATTATATTCATATTTAAATATATTTAAAATATTAGCTATTTAAATAAAAATAGAATAATGTATTGGATTTAAAGGATATGCTTTTGTAAAATAACTATGGAAGAACAAATTATAAAATGGGAAATTAATGCAAAACCTACATTGTAAAGATGCAGAAAGACTTAAAGAAAGTAAGAGTAAGGAAATGTTATACCACGAAAACACTTAGAATTCAAAAACTGATGTGGTTTTGGGTATATTCACATTTAAGAAACTTTACCAGTTTTACTAAAATAACTGTAATGAAGATAATTTATATAACTAAAATAGAAATACTCAAAAATATACCTGGGATTTAAATACACTGATATCTGTATAATTTCAGAACAGGCAGACAAAAAAAATCTCAGAGATATTTATAATTTGGAAAATTTTATTAAAATTTGACCTATGTTGAAGAATAAAGATAATTTTTAGGCCCCCCAATCCAGGAGCCATCTCTGAATGCATACCCAGGAATAACCTCTGAGCATTACAAGGTGTGGACCAAAAAAACAAAAACAAACAAAAAAATCAAAGACTGGAGGAAAAACATCCAAGCAAACAACTCCCTCAAAAAAGCTGAAGCGGCCGTATTAATACCAGATGACACAAACATTAGATTCAGAAAAGCTATAAAGGACAAACATGGACACTTCATACTAATCAAAGGATATGTAAAACAGTAAGATCACATTCTAAATATATATGCACCCAATGAGAGACCAGCAAAATATTTAATACAATTGTTAAAAAATCTAAAAGAAGACATCAATAGCAACACAATAATAGTGGGAGAGCTCAATACTGCCTTGTCGCTCCTTGATAATGTCATATATTTATGACACTCCACCCAGAAAACTGGATACACATACTTCTACAATGCACATGGGTCATTCTCCAGGATAAATCACATGCTGGCCCATAAAAAATACCTCCATAAAGTCAAGAGGATAGAAATTGTGCAGACTACCTTCTCATATCAAAAGGCACTGAAATTAGAAGTGAACTACAAAGGGACACAGAAGAAAAATTTTAACATTTGGAAATTAAATAGTTCACAACCAATGGGTCAGAGATGAAATCAAAGAGAAAATCAAAACATTCCTGAAAACAAATGACAATGAAGACACAAATTACCAGAATTTATGGGACACAACAAAAGCAGTACTAAGAGGAAAAAATATAGCTATGCAATGAATATAGGTGTGAGGAAGGGATTTTTGTATTGTATTTCCGTGTTCCTAGGGTATATTCCTAGGAGTGGTATAGCTGGATCATATGGGAGCTCAATTTCCAGTTTTTGGAGGAATCTCCACATCGCTTTCCAGAAAGGTTGAAGTAGATGGCATTCCCACCAGCAGTGAATAAGAGTTCCTTTCTCTCTGCATCCCCGCCAACATCTCTTGTTCTAATTCTTTGTGATGTATGCCAATTTCTGTGGTGTGAGGTGGTACCCCATAGTTGTTTTGATTTGCATCTCCCCGATGATTACTGATGTGGAGCATTTTTTCATGTGCCTTTTGGCCATTTGTATTTCTTCTTTATCAAAGTGTCTGTCCATTTCTTCTCCCCATTTTTTTATGGGATTAGATGTTTTTTGCTTGTAGAGTTCTGTCAGTACCCTGTATATTTTGGATATTAGCCCCTTATCTTATGGGTATTGGGTGAATAGTTTCTCCTACTCAGTGGGTGGCTCTTGTATCCTGGGTGCTACTTCCTTTGAGGTGCAGAAGCTTCTCAGCTTAATATATTCCCATCTGTTAATCTCTGTGTTCACTTGCTTGGAGAGTACAGTTTCCTCCTTGAAGATGCCTTTAGTCTCAATGCCATGGAGTGTTTTACCTATGTGTTGTTCTATATACCTTATGGTATCAGGACTGATATCGAGGTCTTTAATCCATTTGGATTTTACTTTTGTACATGATGTTAGCTGGGGGTCTAAGTTTGCTATTTTGCAATTGGCTAGCCAGTTGTGCCAACACCAATTGTTGAAGAGGCTTTCTTTGCTCCATTTAGGATTTCTTGCTCCTTTATCAAAGATTACGTGACTGTATGTCTGGGGAACACTTTATGAGCATTCAAGCCTATTCCACTGATCTGAGGGCCTGTCCTTATTCCAGTACCATGCTGTTTTGATAACTATTGCTTTGTAGTAAAGTTTAAGGTTAGGGAAAGTAATTCCTCCCATGTTCTTTTTCCCAATAATTGCTTTAGCTATTCTATGGTGTTTATTGTTCCAAATGAATTCCAACAGTGCCTGATCCACTTCTTTGAAGAATGTTGTGGGGATCTTTAGAGGGATTGCATTAAATCTGTATAATGTCTTGGGTAGTATTGCCATTTTGATGATGTTAATCCTGCCCATCCATGAGCAGGGTATGTGTTTCCATTTCCATGTGTCCTCTCTTATTTCCTGAAGCAGAGTTTTATAGTTTTCTTTGTATAGGTCCTTCACATTTTTAGTCAAGTTCATTCCAAGATATTTGAGTTTCTGTGGCACTATTGTGAATGGGGTTGTTTTCTTAATGTCCATTTCTTCCTTATTACTATTGGTGTATAGCAAGGCCATTGATTTTTGTGTGTTAATTTTGTAGCCTGCCTCATTCTTATATTAGTCTATTGTTTCTAGAAGCTTTTTGGTAGAGTCTTTAGGGTTTTCTAAGTAGAGTATCATGTCATCTGCAAACAGTGAGAGCTTGACTTCTTCCTTTCCTATCTTCATTCCCTTGGTATCTTTTTATTGCCTAATCGCTATAGCAAGTACTTCCAGTTCTATGTTATGTTGAATAGGAGTGGTGAGAGAAGACAGCCTTGCCCTGTGCCAGAATTAAGAGGGAAGGCTTTTAGTTTTTCCCCATTGAGGATAATATTTGCCACTGGCTTGTGGTAGATGACCTTAATAATCCTGAGAGAGATTCCTTTCATTCATTCCTATCTTGCTGAGAGTTTTGATCAAAAATGTGTGTTGGACCTTATCAAATGGTTTCTCTGTGTCTATTGATATGATCATGTAATTTTTATTTTTCTTATGGGTGTTTATACCATCCTTTATAACCATCCTTGTTATACCATCCATTTATGGATGTTATACCATTCTTGCATTTTGGGATGAACCTTACTTGATCATAATGAATGATCACTATCGATATTTCAGAGATTCAAAGGGTAATCAGAAACTACTTTGAGAAACACTGTGCCAATAAAAATGAGAACCTGGAAGAAATGAATAAATTTCAAGGTTTGAAAGAATTTATTAGTAAATCCATCTGGGCCTGGACTTTTCTTTTGGGGCAGACATTTGATTACCATTTTAATTTAATTGATATTGAAGGAGGTGTTTAGATATGCTACATCCTCTTTGTTCACCTGTGGAAGGTTATAAGAGTCCAAGAATTTATTCATTTCTTCCAGGTTCTCATGTTTAGTGGCATAGAGTTTCTCAAAGTAGTTTCTGATTACCCTTTGAATCTCTGAATATCGGTAGTGATCTCCCCTAATACGAGTCATCAAGTTTCTCTCTCTTTCTCTCTTTGTTTGTGAGTTTTGCTAATGGTCTATCAAACTTGTTTATTTTTTTGAAGAACCAACTTCTGCTTTCATTGATCTTTCGAATAGTTTTATGGGTTTCCACTTCGTTAATTTCTGTTCTCAGCTTTCTTATTTCCTTCTGTCTCCCTATTTTTGGTTCCTTTTGTTGAACACTTTCTAATTCTATGAGCTGTGTGTGTGGGAAAGCTATAAATATTCCTCTCAGAACCACTTTTCCTGTCTCATAGGTTCTGATAGTTTGTGTCTTTATTATTATTTGTTTCCAGGAAAGTTTTGATTTCCTCTTTGATTTCATCTCGGACGCACTGGTTATTCAGTACGAGGCTGTTTAACTTCCAGGTGTTAAACTTTTTTTTCTGTGTCCCTTTGGAATTCATATATAATTTCAGAACCTGTGGTCAGTGAAGGTAGCCTGCAAAATTTCTATCCTCTTGATATTATGGAGGTATGTTTTTCTGCCAGCATGTAGTCCAGGGGTCTCAAACTCATGGCCCGCAAGCCATTTGCAGCCCTCCATACCACATTTTGTGGCCTGCCCTAGAGGAATCTTTTTTGTTTTGCTTTGTTTTAGTTGTTTAGGTCACA
>PVKC010009675.1:0-26543 GCA_004027635.1 Crocidura indochinensis | reverse complement strand
ATATATATATATATATATATATATATATATATATATATATATATATATATATATATATCTGATATTCTGTGATTGCTTGTGGCAAAACTTGGTCATAAAAAAGTAGGGAACTGGCCAGAGCAATGGTGCAGTGGTAGGGCGTTTGCCTTTCACGCAGCTGAACCAGGATGGACCGAGGTTTGATCCCCAGCGTCCCATATAGTCCCCCAAGCCAGGAGCGATTTCTGAGCACATAATCAGGAGTAATTCCTGAGCATCACTGGGTGTGGTTCCCCCCCCCCCAAAAAAAAAAGTTAGAAAACTTTTTTCAAAAGCATATAGATATGTTGAAAAAGTCTGTATTTTTGAGTGGGTTCTGGAAAACTTGGAGTAGGGAGGCAATTTATAAACTTTTAATGCTGCATATATTTGATATATTGTTTTCAGGACACTCTGTGACTCTTAGCCACATTTCAACTGCTGTAGTCATTTGACATTTCAAATAAAAACAAAACCAATAAAATAAAGTAACAATTTAATACTATTTTCAGTTTTGTACAGCCTCATTATTTTTTTTCTGTCAGGAAGCATCAGAATAGAATAATGACTTGAACCTCTTTCTTGGGTTGTTAATGTGTCTGCACCATACAATCTCTTGTATTCTGCTATCCTTAGGATTAGACTTTTTCTGAGGTCTTAGATATGAAAAGAAACACTAAGAAATGATTTGCAATGTTGTTGCCCTCAATCGAAGGGAGAAAGAGCATTGCCAGGATCCCTGATCTCAGAACTCTTGTCTGGTGTCCCAAGGAAATGCAGTAATTAAAATTCTGGATGGTCCTGCCCAGATATTTGGGAATATCAAGGACTATAGGTCCAAGAATGTAAGTGGTGGTTCAATTATAGCCATCATTTGAACCCCCCCAAAAGTGCTGGGAATGACTCCCCAGGCACCAAGACAGGAATAGCCCCCCACAGCCACTGGGTGCCCCCCACTCCTAATTCATCTCTGATGCTCAAAAGTACCTAATCACACCATATGCTTTTGCTTTTATTCTGTCCTTCAACTGCATATAAATGTTCTTTCTTAGCCATGAGGTAAGGAAGATCTTCATCTTGGCAATAAATGTGGCCATGTCATGATTGGTGAAAGGAAAAGTTTCTAGTAATTGTTACTTAATTTGGAAAGATGGCAATGTATAAATTCATTCTTTACTAAAGTCATTGACATGTAAGACCCATGTCTTGGTCAGTTTGGGCAAAAGTTACTCATTTTGCAGTTGCTTGATTATTAGATTATAAACATTTTAAAATGAGTTCTACCTTTCTTAATTCACTAAATTCTTTCTCATTTTTTTCTTTATTTTTTTGGGGGGGGGGTTTGGTCACATCCAGCTATACTTAAGGATTACTCCTGGATCTGTGCTTAAAAATCCCCCCTGGCAGGCTCGGGACAGCATATGTGATGCCAGGAATGCATGCAAAGGCAAAAGGCAAAAGTCCTATGGCTGTGCTATCTCTCTGGTTCCTTGTTTCTCTATTTTTATTTATATTCATTTAAAATGAAGTTCATTGCTTTTCAAATTATATTCACTATTCTTATAAACTTCGTTAAATTGTATTACTCGCTCATCAAAACCCACTGTATCTCAATACTTAAAACTCAGCCTTGTTGCATATTATTTTGAAATAATATTAGTGATTAGAAATAATATTAGATAAGTTATGCTGATTAGAGTTATATGATAATAAACAAAATATACACCAAGCTAGATTTTCCTCGGATAGATTTTCAAGCAGAGAGGAAAAGATAAATGCCAAAAACATACTTTGCCTAAACCATCTGCCAGTCTGTGTCCTTATTATATCAATGCATATAATATCTGTATTTTATTAGGAAATAATGAGTTGTATTCCTAAGTATTCTAGTTTAAAAAATAAGTACATAAAATGATAAAAAATAAATCTCATGACTGTTGTTTGTTGTTGAGCCATACCTGGCAATGCTCAGGGGCTACTACTGGCTCTGCATTCATGAATCTCTCCTGGTGGTGCTTGGTCTATATGGGATGCTGGGGAGTGAAGTCAGGTCAGCTTGCAAGCCAAACACCCTACCTACGCCCAATGTCCTATCTCTCTAAACCCCTCATGACTAATTTTAAACAACTTGAAAATAGGAAGTATTTACATAGTAAACATTTAAGTGATTAGAAATTATTGAAGGAATTGACTAGAAAATGAGCCCTCAGAGTATATTAGTTTCTAGCCAAATACTGATTTTGAACTAGTGCTAATTTGAATGAAAGCAGGAGTAGCATTATATAGCCAGTTAATGCTATTCACAGGGTTTAATTGAGAATATGTGAAATGTAGCCCTTAGTGTTATTGGTCAGGAGTTAGATTGTGTCCTTTCTGTCTTACTTGACTTGTCTTAGCCCGTGTCAATCAATTCATTCCAGCAGTTCTTTCACTGCTTTAAAGTACTTTAACAAAAGGACAGTGTTGCAGAGAAATGGCCTTTAGTGAGGAATGCATTACAGAGGCTTGTGTTCCTTTCTTAGGTCATCAGAGCATTGCAGAGAGTCGACAACATGGTTGGTATGTTGATGGATGGTCTAAAAGAGCTGAACTTGCATAAATGCCTGAACCTCATCCTTATTTCAGATCATGGTAATTTGGATTTGTGTCTTTTACCCTTTATTTTAAACCTCGCTCCCTCAGTTCAATTACCATTTTTTCCCTCACAAGCTTAACTTTATTTTCTTTTATTTGGATGGTCGGGGTGGGCTGCGCAGCAGCTGACTGTGCTCAGGTTGACTGCACTCAGAGATAATCCTGTTACTGCTTAGGGAATTGTATCCAACTAAGCGGATCAAAACACAGTCCTATATCTCTGCTCAGGCTTAAATCTTTAAAGTATATTGTAAAGGCATTAGAAGCAAATGAAAAAGAGTCAAACACAGAAATTAGAGAAATTTAAAAAGATTGTCAGCTATAACACAGCCATGTTTGAATTTGAAAAAGGATTATATCGTGAATTTGAGTAGTTAAAACTTTTTCCAATATTAAGGTTAGGTAAACCTGACATTTAGGTTTAATTTGAACACATTATGATATCCATTTTTCCTTGGCAGTATTATATATAGACATACATATTTTTGGTAGGAGATAGATTGATATCTTTTGAAGCAGTATATTCTAATTTTGGTAATATTTTTACATTTACTTTTATTTTTACATTTGCTTTAAAAACATGCTGTATGCAGCCATAGAATAAAATGATTATTTTTGTGGGTTTTTTCATATTTGCTTCAGAAATAATTTTTAAGATCTTATTCTAAAACAGTCCTAGGAAATTTTATCCTAAAAAGCTCCAGTCCTGGAATAGACAGAAGCTTGCATTCTAAGTTAATGTCCTGTTTGATTGTGGGAAAATATTCTTACTTTTATGTCTAATTTCACATCACTAAGGCATTCTTTTTATTCACATAAAATATTAGAACATAATAATAGAACATAAAGAATAATAGAACATAAATTATAGGACATTTTTAACTTTTTGGCAACAAAGTAAAGGAAATTTTGAATAAGTTAAGATAGTAAATTTAATACTGAAATTCTCTGTCTAACCTATTAGATATTTAGTTAAATGAGATCTAAATATATGTCTAATGAATTGAATTCTAGAAGTGAATGAAATTGTGGTAAGACATAATACTTTTTTTATTAATGTTGCAGCATGAAAAACATAGAACTTTTCTTTCCTCTTAGGCATGGAACAAGGCAGTTGTAAAAAATATATATATCTGAATAAATATTTGGGAGATGTTAAAAATGTTAAAGTTGTCTATGGACCTGCAGCTCGTTTGCGACCATCTGATGTCCCAGATAAATACTATTCATGTGAGTATCTCTCTGCAAATTTTGAAAGTCATTGTATTTATTCATTATGGAAAATTCATTCTTTGAAATCTACCTATTTCTAAAATACAGTAAAATGGCTAAATTTAATTTACTTTCCATGAGTAAAGCTCCAAAGCAGTACTTCCGCAGCCAGAGGGATTTTAGGAATGGCACGAGAGGAAAACAAATCTAACCACTTATCTCATGACTAAGTTTTTTATTTGATGAACTTAGTATAATATTATATTGATGCTCAGGGGTTATTCCTGGCTAAGCGCTCAGAAATCGCCCCTGGCTTGGGGGAACCATATTGGATGCCGGGGGATCAAACCGCTGTCCTTCCTTGGCTAGCACTTGCAAGGCAGACACCTTACCTCTAGTGCCACCTCGCCGGCCCCTATTTATATTAGTTTTAAGATTACTAGTGCTAGAAAAAAAGATAGCAAAGTTCACCTATTTACTTAAAAGTTTCAATGATGAGGACACTCCTTTAAAATAAATCATAGTTATTTTGGAAGTAATCCATTATGCAGAGGGGCATGCAGACAATATTTAAGTGATGATTTCTAGGCTCAAAAAAAAAAAAACTTTTCTAAAACATCCTCCCCCTCCCAAAGTAAGTGTGCCTTTTTCAACATCATATAGAACCCACATTGGCAATATTTTTAAAATACAAAATATTTTTCAAGTCATGTTTGATGATCAAACTTTACATATGATATGATCCTCTTTTTTGATCACTATCCTTGGTAATTTTTATATATCTAAGGATATTTTGCTTATATTTTTGTTGTTATTAGCTTTGAAATGTATAGAGAAAAAGTAATTTCAAACAATTACCAGATTTTTTTTAGGTTTTGATTGTTCAGTGCACTTGCCTTGCATGTGGCCAACCTGTTTTCAATACTTGGCATTCCATATTGTCACCTGAGTCCAAAAGGAGTGATTGCTGAGTGCCAAGGAGGAATTTCTGAGTGCAGAGCTAGGAGTAATCCCTGAGCGCTGCTAAGTGTGGCCCTAAAACCAAACCAAACCAAACCAAAACAAAACAAAACAAAAGAAAAAGAATTTGCAATTAAAATAACTCAGTGACCCTAAACATATAAGCTATATACATCAAATTTTAACTAGTATTTAATTTTTTAAGTAATAACGGTTTATTATAAATCATTAAATTTTTTATAAAAACTATAAGCGGTGGTCTTGATAGAGATGTTTAAGATCGAATTGTTATATTTAGCCACACACTAATGTAAATTAGGTTCCCAAATAATCCAAAGTGAGCAATAGTTATATGTGTTTATTTATACACATATAAAATATGTATAATATCATACATTATTATAAAACTTTTTTTTGCCACATCTGGTCGTACTCACAGATTTTCCCTGGCTCTACACTTAGGAATTACACCTGGTAGCCTCCAAAGACTCTATGGGATGTCCAAGAACAAACCAGAGTTGGCCACTTGCAAAAGCAAGAATCCTATTTGCCCTACTCACTTGTGCTATCACTCAGAATTCCCAGCTAGATATTCTTTTATTTGTATAATCTTAAATTTGTAATGAATATTATGAAAAGAATATTAGAGGGGTCTAGAGAGAACTCCACAGTGTATCTAGTACGTGCATGGCCCTGAACGGGCCAAATCAACACTTAGTCCTGAGCATCAATAGTACAAGCAAGTATGGCCCTTATGGCCCCTGAGAATCATCAGTTCATGCTTTGTTGTAGCTCTGACTAGAGTAGTACTAATAGGTGCTGTACCTCTTTTGAAAAGAAAATCATTTTATAAAACTAGACAGATCATCAGCCAAAAGTATATCAAGTAAGTGCATTCTAGACTTGGCATCCAAATTCACTTTCAGTACTATCACTCTTACCTTTTTCTAAGTTCTCCATTTTCTTACAATTTAGTTATGCTGGATTTATCAGCGAATTTCAAATTATATAAAGTAAAAAGAAGTAGTATTTTCCTACCAAAAGTTCACAACTGAATCCCTCTCTCTTTGGGGACTGAATATTGTTAAGGTTGAAATTTTATCTCAGATATTTTCCATGTATAAAAACACATTTTTGTTCTTAATATAGTGAAGTTACATCGATCTAGATAAATAGAGGAATGAATGGATGGGGAGATGTATTAATAGGCTAATGAATAGGTCATCATATGGTAAAATAGGTAAGTATGAATAAACAAGGGAAGATAGATGTTCCACAACCTTTTTATTTAATAGGTAACATAACTCATGGTCATGGGAATTTAAATAGAATATTGAATTCTACTATTGAATTTAAATATAGATTAAGTATAATATTCTATATTTCACATTTATTTTATTTCTAATTATAGCATACAAACAGATATTAATTTTTATTATTGTTCTCCTTTAGTTAATTATGAAAGCATTGCCAGAAATCTTTCTGTGAGTATCTTTATAATAATATATATTATTAATATACTATAGATATTTTGAAAAGTTTCAATGTTCTTGTGCTTGTAGGATTAGAATTTGTGAGTATCTAAGCCAACTTTTGAACATTCTGTTCTTTAAAGTTCTTTAAGTTTAAGTCTAATAACCTAACCTAAATTTGAAAGGTTTAAAGAATTTATTTGTTAACTGTAAATTCAAAAGAACTTTCCTATTTTGCACATATGGCTTATTAAACAAGCTGATGAAATATGAGTGATATTTAATATGGGATTCAAAGAAATTTTAAGAACAGTTTATTTTTAAAGAAGTAGGGTAATAAAGTTTTTTTTCTCCTACAATTTCAGTGCCGGGAACCAAACCAGCATTTCAAACCTTACTTGAAGTATTTCTTACCTAAACGTTTGCACTTTGCCAAAAGTAATAGAATTGAACCTTTAACATTCTACATGGACCCTCAGTGGCAACTTGCATTGTAAGTTCTGATATACTCATAGATAAAGTAATTCAAGATAACTGCAATAATGTTGTTACATACAAACTGTATAAATATGATTCTCTTGACCCTCTTTTAGGATTTCTCAAACTTGGCTTAGTAACATTTGGATCAAATAATTTTTTTGCTGTGGGAGCCTTTTCTTTTGCATTGTGAGATATTTGAAAACACTTCAACCAACTAGATGAAAAACTCTTTTATAAATGTGACAACCAAGAAAATGTCTCTGGACACTGTAAAGTCTGTAGGAGGGAGTGTTCCTGTAAATAGGGACCAGTACTCTGTCCACATTTTTTACCTTTTCTTATGTTACATATTAGTGTCACCACTTGCCATAGTCCACTTCTGGACAGTCTGGTTAAATCTAGTAATACCATCAGATTTCAGCAAATGATTAGCAAAAATCCTTTATAATAAATAGTCACCTTCATTTAAACTGAATTCTCTCTATACTCTCATTATATCAACTATCAATAAAAATAATTTGTAGGAGAATTACAAAGTATTGGTGTTATGAGTATTTTCAGCATATCAGGCTTTTATCGTTCCCCTTTTTTGAGGGACATGGATTAGCTATCAGCTCAGTAGATGAGGATGTGGTGCTTCTCTGTGATGATGACAATTGATTATCTATGCAGCATAAGTTTCCAGAGCTATATCTGAAAGTCCTGGGGGCTTTCACGGGCTGCGTCAGGTGATATACAGATGCTGCAGTCAGACACAGTCAAGGCATGAACCTTTACCTCTGTTCTATCTCTCCATCGTACTATCCTGCCAAACAAAGCCTGTGCAGAAATCACAAAACTGCAGCATCTTCATAGTGATTAAGAGTTGTGCTTTTAGTACTTAGATTACAGAAGTTCTTTCCAGAAAGAAAAAATCAATTAGTATCCCTTTGAAAAATTTCCCATCTTTAAACTAACAAGCCAGAAAGTTCCTTTTCATTGCACCTGAGCTACCAATTCTCTCCCTGATGGTTCCCAATCTTCCAGGGTACTGTATTACCAGCTCTGCAAAAGACTGGCTTTGAAGAAAAATGTGGGGGCAGAGACATAGGTCAATAGGCTAAGCATATGCAGACTTGCTGTTTATGATCTCCCCAAGCACAGTTCAAGAATCTGGCCCATCCAAACATAGCAGTGCCCAACACTCAAGAGTACTATGTTTGTTCTTAAATAAAAAGAGAATATGAATGAAAGGTTTCAATTTTTTGCCTTATTGGAAAATTAATATATAGTGAATAGCATTTATTGCCCAAAATTTCTTTAGGCTAAACCATTTATTTTTTATGAGTGACCCAGCATTACACAATTGAAACCAAGAGAAAAATGTATTGCCAGAGTTATGGTAAATAGTACAGTCAAGGTTCAAAACCAAGTTTATGGTTTTCCTCTCCTTTACTGTGGAGCTGATTGGTTTGCAAAACAAAAGGTAGCATTTTAGGGTTATACAAACCCAAGTGTTTTTATTTATCTATTTTTTGCTTATTTTTTAAAATAGACACTTATTCCTTGTTTAACTCTTATGGCTATCAATTTTGCTTTATTCCTTGTTTAACTGTTATGGTTGTCAATTTTGCTTTATGAATGGGTTACATAAAATTGTATGTATCATGTCAAAATTAGGAACCCTTCAGAAAGAAAATATTGTGGAGGAGGATTTCATGGCTCTGACAATGGATTTTCAAATATGCAAGTGAGTAAATCTATTATTCTGTAAATCAGTATGAAGTTATATTTGGAGAAAGACTTGTTTGAAGTGGAGACTTAAAAATTCAATCAGTAGTTGAGCCAGAGTAATAACTCAAGTAGTAGATATATTGCTACTCTATAGGTGGAGAAAAATTGTTCTGAAAGGATTGAGTCCTATTAAAAAACAATAGATTGATTATATGTTTTGACTTGTATATAACATATGTATGAATTGAAGCATTTGTAGGGGGTTGCATTTTTTAAATTTAGGCACTATGATTTCCAGTACTGTCAATAATAATAAAATAATAATACAGCATGCACTGTAATGCCACACCCACCAGAGTGCTAGCTAGCATCTCTCAAGCAAAGTATCCAGGTCCTATTTCCCCATATACCCTCTGTGCACATTCAGTTCTGCTGGACATCTCTTAGAAGTTAACAACATAGGCCATTTTTAAGTTCTTGGGATTTTTTTTATATTCCACATATGAGAGAGATCAATTTGTGATCTCTCTGACCGACTTAACTCAGCATGATATCCTCTGATTTTATCTATAGGAAGAAAAATTGCAGGATTTTCTTTTATCATTAGATATAATTGTACATATAGTACAATTTCTCTATCCACTCATCTTTTCGTAGGCACTTGGTTTGTTTGCCAATCTTGTCTATTGTGAAAAGTACTTCAAATAATATGAGAGTGAAAATGTCTTCATGAAATATCTGAGAGTAGATTCCAAGAAGTGGAACTGTGGGGCCAGAGAGATAATATAACAGATAGTGCACTTGCCTTGTATGTGTCTGACTCAAGTTCAATCCCCAAGCATTCAATTTGATCTTTCTTTTTATTTTAATCAAAGTGAATTACAAATCTTTCACAGTAATATTTTAGGTACAAAGTGATATTGAATCAGGAGCGTTCCCACCACCAGTGTTGTCCTCCCTCCACCCTTGTTCCCAGCATGCATCCCATATCCCCTTTTTACCCCCAGGCTGCTATTTAAAATCTTTCACAGTAATATTTTAAATACACAGTGATATTGAATCAGGGGCGTTTCCACCACCAAAGTTGTCCTCCCTCCACCCTTGTTGCCAGCATGCATCCCAAATCCCCTTTTTTAGCCCCAGGCTACTATTATAAGTGGTCTTCTCTGTGTCTAGTATGTTGTAAATTAGGTATCAATTCTGTTGTCGTTGGCTTTGAATTTGGTGCTTAAGTTTGATCATTTTTTTATTTCTACTTAATGTTCATATGACTGTTTGGTCTTGGTACCCTCCATTATTTCTCCTCCATTTGTTTGGGAGAACAAGATGGTTCAAGATCGTGGTTCTGTTTGAAAGAAAGAGAAAAAAATAATAATAAAATAAAATGGGGCAAAAATTAAACAAGCAAATAATGGGAGGAGTCCTTCTAGAGGCTACGTTATCAATTTAAGAGCAGAAAAGGAAAAGGAAGAAAAAAACAACAACATTACAAAAAATAAGATAAAAATATCAAACAAAAAACTCGAAAAGCACCAGAGCAATATAGACAGCAGCCACACAATAACCACGGTCTTGAAAAAAAAAAAAAGCACACACATACACACACAAACACACACAAAGACAACACAAACACACACAAAGACAATAAACAACGACAATAACAAAACTAAAAAAAAATTCATTTGTGCTTCTCTTTTTTTTCTTGCATAAACACAGTGAGCCTTCCAGGAGTGATCCTAATTACAGAGTAGGAGTTGAGTACCTCCATTTGTAGCTCATAAACAAATAACAATAAAAATAAAGTGAAATTTCTGGGACATATGGAAAGCAGGTTCTTAAACTTTTTGGGTTTGTTTTTGGGCCACACTGGTGGTGCTTAGGGTTACCCATGCTCTGTGCTTTGAAATTACTCCTGAGGCTCAAGAGACCAAATGGGATGCCTGGGGTCCAACCCAGGTTAGCCACATGCGAAGCAAACACTCTACCTAACTATACTATCTCTCTGGCCTGGTTCTTACTTTTTGAAGAGATTTTCTATGGAGGCTGCATCAAATAAATTTCTCACCAATGGCGCTTGAGGAGTTTTTCCCCACATGCCTACCAGTTGCTTTTATCCTTTTTTATGTTTGCTAATATCAGCTGTGTGAGATGATATAGCTCATTGTTATTTTGATTTATATTTTTATGATGATAAGTGATGACGGAATAGTTTTTATTAGACCTATTGGCCATTTGATGTTTTCAGTGAAGAGGTGTCCAGATCTCCACCCCATTTTTAATGGGATTGTCTTTCTGTTAAATTTTAGAAAAACTTGTAAAATTTTGTGGATGCTTGTAAAAAAATCTAGATAAATTTTCCTTCATTATGTGTATGAGGAAATATTTTCTCTCAATCTGTGGAATATCTTTCTTTTAATCGAGCCATCATTTCTTTTGAGATGCAGAAGTTTCCTAGTTTGATATGTGATTTTTTTTTTTTTTTGGGTTTTTGGTTTTTGGGTCACACCCGGCAGTGCTCAGGGGTTACTCCTGGCTCCATGCTCAGAAATTGCTCCTGGCAGGCACGGGGGACCATATGGGGCACCGGGATTCGAACCGATGACCTTTTGCATGAAAGGCAAACGCCTTACCTCCATGTTATCTCCAGGGCCCCTGATATGTGATCTTTTTTTTTTTTTTTTGCTTAGTTTGCTTCTAAGTCATTGAAGATGCCTCAACAGCAATATTTTGTAGATTTCTGACCTTATTTACCATGATGTAGCTTATTGTATTCAGGTCTAAATAACAAGTTTTTTGTTTGTTTGTTTGTTTGTTTTTGGTGTTTGGGCCACACCCGGCAGCGCTCAGGGGTTACTCCTGGCTCTGTGCTCAGAAATCTCTCCAAGCAGACTCCGGGACCATATGGGATGCCGGGATTCGAACCACTGACCTTCTGTATGCAAGGCAAATGCCTTACCTCCATGCTATCTCTCTGGCTTAACAAGTTTTTAATTTGTTTTGGATCATCTTTTAGATTATCTGTCCCTTAAGATCCTTTAAGATTGTCTGTTCTAAGGCTTGAGAGACAGCACAGTGAGTAGAGTGCTTGCTTGCCTTTTGTGCATTCAACCCAGGTTCAATTCCTGGCATCCCAGATACTCCATTGAACATTGCCACGAGTGATTCCTGAGCACAGAGCCAGAGCTACCACTGATTATTGTCAGGTGTTAACCTCAAAACTCGTAATATTTTTAAATAAAAAATTAATACGGGCTCTGGGCCAAGTGGTCTCAGTGCATTGGTGGTGGTGTTAAAAAAGGACAAAAGTAATTTTGTCAAGCCAAAATTAACATAAGTGAAATCATGAGACCCAAACTTTAACATTCAAAACTTCAAATGGGCCTCTTTTGCTGGTAGGCTGGGGGTGGGGATTGTGGCATGGATTGCACTCTGGGAATATTGGTGGAGGGTGATCAACACTGATGTTAGAATTGGCCGTAACACATTGTATTTCAGGAAACCCAACTTTGAAGAACTTTGTGAATCACAATGACTTCAATAAAATATTTTAAAAAATGAAAAAAATAGCTGTCCATTTATTTATTTGAGGATTTGTCTGTGAGTTCTTGGTTCTATTCCATTGATTTTGTCTGTCTGTATCTGAGTACCACAGTGTCTAGATTATTATGCACTAATGATAGTATAATTGAAAGATGGGGAGAGAAAATTCTCCCATCTTCTTTTATTCTAGCATTTTTATCCTAGTATTGTTCTATATATTTGGAGGATATCTTGATATAAATATCTTCATATAAACTTTTCTCCTATAACTTTTGAGAGTTTCTGTTTAAAAACTCTTACGGATATTTTTATGGAGATAACACTGAAACTTTACAGAACTTTGGGAAGAATGTTCATTGTAACAAAGTTAATCCTTACAATGCATGAACAAGGGATGTGTTTCAATTTCTTTTATATTTTTAAATAGTGAGTATCATTTTTTTGCTATAAGTCTTTACCTCCTTTCTTTGGCTTATTCCAATATACTTGACATTTGGGGGAACACTTATGAATGGAATTGTTTCTCTCTTCCTGTCTTTAACTCTTTAGTTTCTATTCTTTTTCTCTCCTACTAATATATTTATAAAGAATCACCACAAATTTCTACATTCTACTTTGGAGATTGCTGTATTATTATATGGGATATTGTTTCTAGGTGCTATTTGGTAAAGCAACTAGGATTTTCTAAGTTATAGAAGCATGTCGTTTAAATAGTAATGATTTGTTTTTTTTCTGCTCTGTATTTGCTTAATATCACTTTCTCAGTTCCTATGATGAGACTTTGTAATAGTTTGTATGTTCAAATAATAAGTTATTTTATATTCAAGTTTTATGAATCTGTGATTTATATATTATTATAAATATTATATATATTGGTGCTCCATTTAGAATATTGTCTCACTGTAAATTAAAGTTAGTGATTGAATAAGTGAATATCTTATTCTACTTTTTTTCAAAATGCATAGAATTTTTTAATTTGATCTCCTGAGTGAGGTGGGCTGGGTTATATTGCTAGTTCCTCTCAAAGATTAATTTTTTATCATTTATATTCTGATTGTCAGACCAGAAATAGTAACAAAGTTAGGGGAAATATACCTCTACTACTTTATGATATTTAGATTTAATAGAGTAAATATAGATGAAATCTAATAGAACTGTACAAAAAATCCTATGGTGTACAATGGCAATAATTTTTCTCATGGACAATACAGATAGTATAGTGCTTCTCTTACTTAGAGCTAACCCAGTTTTGAACCCTATCATCCCATATGGTCCCCCAAGCCCATAAGGGCGATCCCTGAGCCAGAAATAAATCTTGTGTACTAGCAGGTATGGCCCAAAGCAAAACAAAACAAAACAAAACATTTCCCTTCTTGACATACAGTTTAATATAGTTTAATACAATGTGAACAATACAAAATCATTTTCTTTGTCAGCTGCATATGTAATGAAAAATGAGTTAATAAGTATTCTTTGCTGGTCAACCTAGGCCCTCTTTATTGGCTATGGACCTGGTTTCAAGCATGGCTTCGAAGTCGATACCTTTGAGAATATTGAAGTTTATAATTTAATGTGTGGTAAGTACAGCCAGGCAGCTTTTAGTTCATCTGAAATGAGCAAGAATAGGTTATGAAAAATGGTTCATGAAACTCCTATTTAGACATGAAGGTGAAGCAGGTAGAATCTCCAATTTTATCTCTACGTTCTGGCCCAAAGTCATTGTAGAATATTTAGGACAAATATTTAATATAGAATATTTAGACAAAATCTGATTACTGACAGATTCATCAATAAAAGGAGTTTGGGTTTGTAAAATGCAGTCAGAATTAGTGGAAAGTGGATGATAGTAATAATTGAATAGATGGTGATGCCATGGATGTAGATATGGAAGAGAACCCTTCCACATTTTTAGTTTACTCTTTATCTTCCTTATTAATACTTTCATAACCATAAACGTGTTTTAAGGAAAAATTTTTAATGAATGCCTCTTTAGATGAACTGATATGTACTAATGCACTTGAGATGATGCCTAGCATATAGTAAGTGGTTTACTATTGAAGTTTCTGATTATTAATAGTAGTATGAGTTGTAGACATCGAAAAGGCTGATTTTGAATTCTAGGTCTATGTCAACTTTGAGACCTTTTTCTAAGACATGTTATTTATTTACTAAAAAGTAAATCCTGACAATAGCTTATAAAGTTGGGTTGACGATTAATTGAGCAAAACGCATGATTCAGTATAATGAGCACATGAAATGTACTCTAGTACAGACACAAAAAATAGAAAATTTCTTTAAGTGAAATTTAAGTTGAACAATAGAAGCTGCAGGTATGGTGCTAGCCTTTCTCACCACTGACCCTTGGTCCAGTTTGTTCCTCCGTATCACATCTGAGCTCCTGACCCAACAGTAGCGATTCCTCAGTGCAGAGCCAAGGGGACTCCCTGAGCACTGCTGGGCATGGCCCCTTAAAGAAAAAAAGTGTAACACTTATTACCTCTAAAATTCAACACAGTTTTATAGTTTTGTTTCCGTTTAAAAGGAAAGATTTCAATAAGTCTGGCTTTATTGTTTCTTGGTAAATAATAGACCCAGAAATTCTCACACTTAACCCTTCTTCTATGCTCAGGAATATGAGCATATTCTATGCTAGAACTTCTGATGGTGCTTGGGGACCATCAAAGGGTGCTTGGATTAAATTGGGCGCAGCTGCTTACAAGGCAAGCTTCTTAACCCCGTTATTATCTCTCTAGCCCATAGATTTAACTTTTAACAAAAATAGAAATTATAAGCCTACCATTTTTGATTTAAAAATTCTAATTACCTCATTACCATGCTTGAAATTATGCAGATCTACTAAATCTGATACCAGCTGCTAATAATGGAACTCATGGAAGTCTGAATCACCTCCTGAAGACTCCTGTTCACATCCCAGAGCATCCTAGTGAAGCTCAGCCCCTGATTCAGTGCCCCATCACAGGAACTTCCCGGGATAACCTTGGCTGCTCGTGCAATCCCTCAGTAAGTTACACCTAGAAGTTTTGTCACATAAAACACCTCTCTCTACTTAGCATATCCTGTGCTGTGAAAATAATGGCTATATCATAGTATATATTAAATAGGAATAAAAAGGTGATGTTATTTCTAGCATCATGTGCAAACCTTTTCTGGTCTATTTTTTCTTCCCAATTTTTAGATCTTCATTTTTGTTTGTATCCTTTGCTATTCTGACTTAATTTATGGCAGCTTGGGAGTAATCTGAGCTATTAATTTTAGAAGTGAGGTCATAATTACAGACAAGTTACAAGATTGTTTCTATAGGGCACCACTCAACCTATTTAAATTTAAGGAGAAAATAACAATTTTAATATGCGGAAAGGCTATATATTCCATTGGTAATATACAATTGTAAGAAGGTGAAAGTAGGTGATAAATTATAAATAAAATTGATAATGTCCATATGTCATGATGCCAAAAGCTGTTGATTATTTTTAAATTTTTGTTTTACACTTGTACAAATACTGTAAACTAGGGCTGTAGACAAGTTATAGAAGAACATTTATATTATTGGGTCCGGAGAGATAGCACAGCAGTAAGACATTTGCCTTGCATGCAGAAGGATGGTGGTTCCAATCCCAGCATCCCATATGATCCCCCGAACTTGCTGGGGTAGATTTCTGAATGTAGAGCCAGGTATGACACCAAAACCCCCACAAAATTTATATTCTTAAGTTTTTATTAGTAGTGTGCATCTATTAGCAACTTTGTCATCCTATATTTTATATATATAAATACAAATATTGGTTTTTGGGCCACACCTGGTAGCACTCAGGAGTTACTCCTGGCTCTGCATTCAGAAATTGCTCCTCACAGGTTGAGGGGACCATATGGGATGCTGGGAATCAAACCTGATTCCATCCCCAGTTGGCAGTATGCAAGGCAAATGCCCTACTACCACTCTGGCCTCCAACTTTTTATAGTTTTAAGAACTCACATGAGATATTTAGATGGCCTCCTTTTATATGGTAGAATAATTAAGCTATAGATGTTTTATGTTACAGAATTAAAACATGTCTTTCTGTGCTTAAAATTAATATGGTTAACTTTTTAGATTCTGCCGAGTATGGATTTTCAGAACCAGTTGAATCTGTCTGTGACAGAAGGTAAGGTTTTTCAAGCTTAGAATGTACAAGTAGATTTTTCTCAGTAGTGTAAAACACAGAATTGGTCATTGCATTCTTGAAGAATAGCCAGTTCACTTCTTTGCTTACTAGTATACACATAAGAAAAGTCATAAAGAAGAAAGTGGATGTATTGTGGAAACTGCATATGGTATAGTTAATGGAAGCTGAATTATTACTTACGAACATTATGGAGGTCATTTGGAAATTTAAGACTATCTAAAACTTTCTTAATAGGTAAGTCCTGTTATAGGTTTTATTTAATTATCTGTTACAAAAATCTTTCTTGGTTGGTTTTTAAATTTAAGAAAGAATAAATTTATTTATCAAAGATATTTCTTACAAACTGTTGAATAAGATATATGTGACAAAAACCTCATGGAATTTTTTAGTTGTAACTTTTAGTGTTTACTGTCACATTGACAGAGTCTCCAATACTTAAGTTCATTAGCAGTTTTTTTTTTTGCTTGAATAAAAAGGTCAATTTGTCACCATTACCAATTTGTACATAAAATTTTTCTATAAATATTTTGATTAGAGAAATTTTTTATGATCCAAAATTAGCAATCTTGTGGTGAACACCAAATTTAAAATTGTGTAGATCTTTATTGTCTCTGGATATTATAAAACCATTGACAATTACAACTAATCACTCTGGACAATTTACTGGGGATAAAGTGATATGCATGGTACCCCTTCATTAATAGTGCAAACTACAATATCTAAAAGAAAACAAAGGAAAGGAGTGAGGAAGTGAGGGAGGGAGGGATAGAGAGAGAGAGAGAGAGAGAGAGAGAGAGAGAGAGAGAGAGAGAGAGAGAGAGAGAGAGAGAATGCCTGAGGTAGTGAGAAGGTTAGCAGGGAAACTGGAGTCATTGGTGGCGGAAAATGTTTGTGGGTAAAGAATGTTGTCATTGAAATGAAACTATAAAAATGAAACTCAAGGAAGAACAACTTTGTAATCACAGTGTTAAATAAAAGGAAAAATTAATTGAGTAGATCTTGGTATAAAAAATGAGCTTAGAGTCTCTTTAAATGTCAGTGGATTAGGGCCCGGGAGATAGCATGGAGGTAAGGCGTTTGCCTTTCATGCAAAAGGTCATCGGTTCGAATCCCGGTGCCCCATATGGTCCCCTGTTTCTGCCAGGAGCAATTTCTGAGCATGGAGCCAGGAGTAACCCCTGAGCACTGCCGGGTGTGACCCAAAAACCACACACACACACACACACACACACACACACACACACACACACACACAAAATGAGCTTAGAGACCAACCGCTCTTGAAAAAGAATGTATAGTTCCTATAAACTTCTGTTTTCTAATATACAAATTGGTAGATAATCTTAAATCATATAAAGTTAAGTGATATAAAATAAGATGCTATAAGCAAGGATTTTACAAAACACATGACATTTGTAAAAACAGTAAGTGGTACATACTATTTTCATTTAGACAGATTATATAATTTTAGTTTGGAAATTTGTTTCTTCCAATTATATCTAAAGAAAAAATTTTAGTCAGTGTCTCGAAGATGAGTAATTAAACTAGTCTTACATACCATACCATGATTGCAAATGTGTCTGACCTCAACTGTTATGGAATTTTGATTATGCTCTTTTTTGCCCTAGTTGCTGACATTTTAACTATTTTATGTTAAAAATACATTCTCTTGTGGTATATTGGTAGTACATTAGTATTTCAGAATGTTTTTAAAAAAAAACCTACACTGTGCCTTTTTGTTTTTAATTATGTATAGATCTATGATATGTAATTAGTATTTTTTACAGTTAAAATAATTTTTCAGAATCTGCAAATATATAATTTAAAGTACAAAAGTATCTACTTTACATTCAAAGGGCCTGGTTTTGATCTTTGATACCAACTAGTCCTCAAGCATTACTGGGTGTAATCCGTTGACCCATAGCACAATCTGGTATGGCCCTAGGTGCTCCCAGAACTGCTGGCTCCAAGCAACACTGCATATTTGTCCCTAACAGTGAACCATTTGGTATGCAATGCCAGGTTGAGAATTGCCAGGAGCGGCTTCAGGCCTCTGAGTACAGTTAGTAATGCCATTCCAAAATAGCATAATAATTCTTCAGCAGGATTATGTTAGAGTTTTGAGTTTATCATATGTATCATCATCTAATGCATATTCAGTATATGTAAATGATTGTTTACTTTTCCCCACATAACCTAAGAGAAGACCCTCAAGCATGATGTTTTACCCTATGGAAGGCCTAGAGTTCTCCAGAAGAATAGCAACATCTGTCTTCTGTACCAGCACCAATTTGTGAGTGCCTACAGCCATGACATCCTAATGCCCCTTTGGACATCCTACACTGTTGACAGAAATGCAAGTATTTGTCATCTCTTTAGCTATATGTAGTGTTTCATGTTGTCATTATGAAAACCATTGAAGCATATTTTCTGACTCTTCATCTTGGCTCTGTAATCAATTCCCTAAGTAAAAGATGGCTGAGTGCAAGTGTTAAAAAAAATTAGTGTTTCTCTGTACTCAAAGCAGATTTATTCTTCTGTGTAGTGATGGTTTGCTGCAAATCAGTTCTAATTTATAATTTCTTGAAAGAAATTTAAACCAGGACTAAATGGTTGTTTTCCTTCAGTTCTCAAATTCTAGAGGGTTCTTACTGACAAAAAGAATCGTTAAAGTTTAGTAATATCACTGCATTCACTTTCAAGGTTTATGACCCACTCCCAAGACCAAACCAAGGAAAGTTTGGATCTTTGGATCTGCACAGATGTGGGTCCAAATATCACAGAATAGGGGCCCGGGAGATAGCATGGAGGTAAGGCGTTTGCCTTTCATGCAAAAGGTCATCAGTTCGAATCCCGGTACCCCATATGGTCCCCCGTGCCTGCCAGGAGCAATTTCTGAGCATGGAGCCAGGAGTAACTCCTGAGCACTGCCGGGTGTGACCCCCCCAAAAAAAAAACCAAAAAAAAAATCACAGAATAAAGCCCACCTTCCTTAAGCCCACCCCCGGGATGCTCTGAGGAAAAAAAAAATTAAAGAGATAGGCCTTTCAAAAAGAAAGATGGTTAGAGACACAATTAAGTTTAGTCATGGAACTGAATGGAGGCGTAAACTAAACTGACTAGCTTTTTCAGAAACAAAGCATCTGACAAGTTGGAGAATGCCCTAAGGCATTGATGCTGAACCTATGGCAGGCGTGCCAGCTGTGGCACGTGAAGGCCTTCAGCTGGTGCGCTGGAAGGTCCGCAATTAGGATATATGGCGCGGTGGGAGTCAAGTGTGCCGATGTCTGCTTTGCAGCTCACCTGGCAACAGGACCGGACTGGCCATTGGGAGGACCGGGCATTCTTTGGTTTTGTGCGGCAGTTTGGGCACTCGGCTCAAAAAGGTTAGCCATCACTGCAAGGGATGAAAAGGGCTTGTTTGAGTTCAGTCACTGGATTCCAAAACTAAAATTTTTGAATGATGATGGATATAAACTAGACTCTCAGAGTGATGGTAATATATGCAGGTCCATACAGAGTTGGACAACCGAAGGTTAGACAAACCTTAGAAAGAAAAAAAAAGACTTTTTATGAGATTAGAATGGTGTTCAGGAGGAAAACGGAAATAGAGTCAGAAAATGGTAAAAGGGGGAATTATTTGTGTAGTGGATGATGCAAATCAGACATTTTGTGGGTATTAGAGTGTAGCATATTACAGATGTCAAATTATTAGTAAACACCTGAATATGTATAGTGTTAATAAACTAATGCCTCTGTAAAAAATTAAATTAATAAAGCTATTATACTGAGGTTGCCAAATATGTAAATATGTTTGATTTTGTTTAAGTATAATTATATATACATTTACATACCACATTAACATGTTTACATTTACAAGTTTTACTTAAAAATGTTTGAGGACTATTTCAGTTTAAAATTGTGTATTTGCTTTTATAGTTTATCCATATTTTTAGTGTTATATGTTTTTGTTTGTTATTTTTTGGGCCACACCCGGTGACACCCACGGGCCACTCCTGGCTCTGCACTCAGAAATCACTCCTGGCTTGGGGGACCATATGGAACGCCAAGGGATTGAACCACATTCCATCCTCTGCTAGTGCAGGCAAGGCAGACACCTTACTGCTTGCACTACTGCTCAGGCCCCGAGTGTTATATTTTTAAACATTTTTTGTATCTTATGTTATTGTATGATTATTTATATAATTATGTTGAATTTTAAGTTTCCTTATAAGGCAGAGCTATATAAATTGTGGGTTATCATCATTTCTGAAGTTTGTATTTTCTATTTATTAATATTGCTATTTAGGGTACTAGTTATTTTGACTTTTTTCATTTAGAAATTTTTTTATTTAAATACCATGGTTACAAGGTTGTTCATAATATAGTTTCCCCCAACCCCTCCACAGATAAAGTAATTCATGATTAAGTTACAGTCATTCAATGTACAACAGTGTGATTTTCCCGCCACCAGTGTCCCCATTTTCTATTTAGGGGACATTTTCTATTTTTTACCTTTCCAAATATAGTCTGTGTAGTTGTACTTGTAATAAAATTCAGATTGCTTAATATGAGCATTTCAGGGGCTGGATAGTGTCTTGGGTGGGGTGCTTGCTTTGCATGTGACTGACTTGAAATTAATCCCTGTCATCCAAAATGGTCCTCCTGAAAATTGCCAGGATAATTCCTAAGCTCAGAATTAGGTATAACCCCTGAACATCACCAGTTGTGGCCCCCCAAAAATGAGGATCAACATTTTACTTTATAGAAGTTTAAAATTGAGTAAATAAAAAAATTAACAAAATTAGCATACTATAGTAAAAGTATGTTGTACATTGTGATTAATAATTAACATCTTTAATAATATATTTTTGTACTCTTTTGTTGTTTTTCTTTTGGCCACACTCGGTGATGCTCAGGGGTTACTCCTGGCTATGTGCTCCAAAATCACTCCTGGCTTGAGGGACCATATGGGATACCGGGGGATCAAATCATAGACCATTTTTAGTCAGTTGCATGTTAATTAGAAAAATAGTTAAACGTGCCAGTAGAAAAATGGAGACATAAAGGACATCAATAAGTTACAAAGGCACCATAATTTTGTGTTGTAGTTTACCTTTAATTATTTATAAAACAATCTTCTTTTCTGATTTTTTTTTTCATTTTGTTCTTCAGGACAGTTTCTCTTCAGAAGATTTTTCCAACTGTTTTTACCATGACCCTCGTGTTTCTCTTGTTCCTGTCCATAAGTGTTCATTTTATAAAAGCAACACTAAGCTGAGTTATGGTTTCCTCACTCCACCACGTAAGTTTCTTCCATTCTCTTACTATTTCCCTCTCCCTTTCTTTTTTCTTTTCTTTATTTTTTTTGTTTTGGTTTTTGGGCCATACCTGGAAGTGCTCAGGGATTACTCCTGGATATCTGCTCAGAAATTGCTCCTGGCAGGAATGGGGGACCATATGGGACACTGGGATTTGAACCAACCACCTTAGGTCCTAGATCGGCTGCTTGCAAGGCAAACACCACTGTGCTATCCTTTCTGGGCCCCCTTTCTCTTTTTTTCTGTCATATATTATGGGGGCTATGTAAACCACCTTGTGTATTTATTGGTGAAAATCCAGGATGAGAAGTAATTGGGGACATATTTAAAGCCCGTAAATCTTTCATATTAGAAAACTTCTCCTATCTGGAGGAATAGTTTTCAATGTAGCCCCTGTAGAATAGGGTATTCAGCATTTTTTCTGCATTTCTTTGGAGCAGAATTTAAGGAAACTCAGTGAGGTTAGAAAAATATATTCCTTGATTTAAAATCAAAATAATTAAAATGTTTATTATTTAAGTAAATATTTGTTATTTGATAAAAATTAAAATACAATAAATCAAAAAAGTATTAAGAGTAGAGTTTTACATGATTTGTTATTTCACTGATCCCATGCCTTTATGGAGTGTCTTTTTGGGGAAGCTAAGATTCTATTTGTTAAAGTGATAAAATGTAGAGTATTAAAACACAGAAACTTCGAGGCCAGTCTTAAAAATGGGAAAAAATTAGGAGATTTAGGTGTTGATATATCATCTAGATCCAATCCAATCCCCAGAGTAAGTGTGTGAAGTCAGAGGTTGGCCCTGCATTATAAAAATAAATGAGATCCAAACAAAGAACTCATACAAAGAAGCCTTGTGCATATTTCATGGCAGACATCCTGTGATGTTTTTTCTGGATAACAGGCGTCGTTTTGAAGCCAGACATTATTTTTTTTCCTTGTTTTACTGTGAGTTTAAGAAAAGAAGATTGACAACACAATACACTTTAGTTGAAATGGCAAATGAAGTAGTTTGAATTTCATTTGGGGGTCTTATTAAAGTCTTACTTTTATTTATTTGTTTATTTTGGTGTTTGAGTCACATCTGGCTATGCTCGGGGCTTAAACTATTGGCTCTGTGCTTAGGGGTGATTGTGAAACAACATGCATGCATTACTGGGGATAGAACTAGGGTCAGTCTCATGCTAGTCAACCTCTATAGCCCCAGATCCATAAGATTTTATTATTTGGAGAAACTCATTTGAGGTTCTATTGAGATAATAGAGTGGGTATACAACTTGCCCTGCACATGGCCAACTCTGTTTCAATCCCATATGCTCCCCCGAGCACCAACATAAGTGACTCCTCAGAACAAAGCCTGCAAACCTGCTGGATATGGCCCCAAAACAAACAGAAAAATATCTTAAAGAAGAAATCATATAAACATTTTTAATTCACCATAAATAACAAAACATTCAAACTATTTTTTTAGTGGAACCAATACCCAGTGGTGTTCAAGTTTTCTAGCTTTGCACCCAATAATTATTCCTGGTGGGGTTTAGGGAAACATGTGGTCCAGGTATCAAACCCAGGTCAGTCATATGCAAGGCAGACATTCTATTCCTCTTTGGCTCTTGGTCATTTTTGTTTGTTTGTTTGATTGAGCACACCTGCAGTGCTCAGGGGCTATTCTTGTCTCTGCACTCAGAAATCACTCCTGGCAGGCTCAGGGAACCGAACTGTATGGGATGCCAGGGATTGAACCTGGTTTGACCAGGTGCAAAGCAAATGACATATCTGCTGTGCTATCATTCTGATGCCCTTTGACTAGTTTTAAATTACTCCTAAGGAAAGTATAGAGAAACTATAATTTCTGAGTTACTTATGGAGAGAAAAACATTTTTCTCTTTTTTCTTTGTAGAACTAAATAAAGTATCACGTCAAATACATTATGAAGCATTGCTTACTACTAATATAGTACCAATGTACCAGAATTTTCAAGGTAAACAAAGATTATGTTTGTAATAATATTTATATAATTTTCCTGAAGTTTGTGACAGAATTTCAAGTACTTTAAATATTTGTTTTACTTTGAGAAATGTTATGTGTTAAAATTGTGAAATATATATGTATATATTCCAGTATCTGCTATTCTACCTTCAATTTAAATGCTTATAAAGTTTAGAAGTATAAAAAAGGGTCAAAGCTATTTCTTACGTTATCAAGCTAATGCACTCTACTTAAACCTCTGATGATTGCTGTCTATTTTACTGATTTTACCATATGGAAGTTCTTGATCATCATTTTAGGTGTTTAGAATAAATAAATTCTACTTCTTTATTAATTATGAGCCTTTGACTTATAAGAATAATTATGAATGTTATATTACTGTGATATAGAACTTCAAAATGTGGAACATATAAGGAGTACATGTAAGGAGATCATGATATCTGGAATATCTGGAATAATTTTAATGGGAATACTCTGATTTTAGCAGTAAAACTGATTCACATACCTTATCTGTGTTTGTGACAGTTACCATTTATAATTGCATATGATGAAGAATTCATGAAGATGATCCCTAAAACAATTGAAATCATTATTTGCCTATCAGTTCTTCCAAAAGACAAAGCTGAATAATAGATCTTTGGCCTCAAACTAAGTAGAGAAAATGACTAATTTTTACAGAAGTTTTATCATGGTACTCATATTTTGCTTGCCTCTTGACATCTTGTCCTTTTAAGACCACACTGTCTTTTTGTTTCAGTAATATGGCAATACTTCCATGGCACCCTACTGCAAAGGTACGCTCAGGAAAGAAATGGCATCAATGTTGTCAGTGGTCCTGTGTTTGATTTTGATTTTGATGGACTTTATGATGCTGAAGAGACCCTGAAACAGTAAGAACATATTTCATTTGCTTTTAAACATATTTGTCAAATGTGCTTACTTGTCATGTCGAATTGACAAAATCTTCTCTATCTCGCACGAGTCATTTTTATGTACATAACATTTCTTTTTATTCTGACAGCACCTTGATATAAATGATTAATGTCTAAGTTTTGCTTTGTGTTCAGTAAATTTTTTAGATGAAAATAGTTTCCAGGGGGGGGCATTAGTGGAAGGAAGTGAACAGTAGTTGAAGGAATTGTTGTTGTTGAACATTGTATGCCTGATACTCAGTCATGAGTAAAATAAAAAAAAATTATAAACAAAAACAAAATCAAAAATAAAATTGGTATTTTTTATCCCATTCAGTGAGTAATTCTATGCCCTAATTTCAATGCTGAACTCTGCCAGTGTCAGAGACCAGACCCTAATCTGGAACCTAGTCTTGTGTGGCCTGAGTACTTAACCTAAGGCATTGGCTAGCCCCAGAGCCCAAAGAAATACCACAGTGTCCTATCAGTCAAATATTCCAGGAAGTTTGTGACATCTTTGAAGCTTCACTAGTTTAGAATAAAATTGTTCCTGTGTTTCTGATGTAAAGTTAGCATGTAAAGATTACCCACAGGATGCTCTCTGTAAAGTTGTCTGTACTGCAGGCTGTTCCATCCTACCTTCTCTCCACCCCTTGTAAAATCGTGTTTAAAAGGAGCCTGTGCAGCTCAAATAAACAAGCCTCCATTTGCTTGGTTCCCTTCTTTCCCCCCATTCTTTTTCAGGCTAGATCCCATTTGCACCCACAAATAACTGAATCTTGCAGGCTAGGACAAGCCAGATGTTGAGAAAGTAACATCAGTGTTTAACATTTCTCTGTGTGATTAGGTAAAATATTTTCTTATTATACTTTTAGTTAAGAATTTTTAGTTAACCAGGGGTTAAGTTTTAACCTGGTTGTAAAGCAGTAATGCCCAAGTATTGATACTGGGCACATTTTACGGTTTTGACCAGCTCTAGCTAGAGGAGAATGATAGACTGGGACTGTTTTTGTAAAGGAAAGATAGAGAACACTGTATAAACTGTTGGTTCTTTTTTTTTTTTTTTTGAGGTTACATTTGACAGTGCACAAGTCCATTTGGCTCAAGGTTTGGAGGGACTAAGTGGTGCCGGGAGTTGAATCTAGGACTGTCGCATGCAAAGCATGTGCTCCAAGTGTGCTGTGCTATCTCCCACAAACTGGTTACTCTTTATTAAAATGGTAATTAAAAGTTTTGGAAGCAGCTTTTATTATTATGTCATCAAGAAAAAGGACACCAAAGTTTCTGCTGAGATTTAGTCATTTTTTGAAAATTCTCTTATGGACTGATTTGGGTATTCCTTCGTATACATGTATACTTACAACCTAACTGTATAAGTAGACATGTGTAGTTACAGCCAAATTAATTTGTCAATATAACATGTTTCCTTTTTATTAAAAATTACTTAGTCACCATGAAATTAAAATCGAAAGTTATTTTTGGTTGCAGTTCAAGCATCGAGTGTTTCAAAACTAGTCCCTTCACTAGTGTCCATTTAACTCTGCCAATGCCCCTCCCCACCTCATCAGTCATATTTTATTTTGTTTATCTCTTAAAACAGAAGATCCCACACAAGTCTGGATAAATCACACATTAGAATGGGAAGACAATTTTAGGGCTCAGTAGTAGAGTGCTTGTCTTGCATGTATGAATGACCCTGGGTTCGATTCCAGATACAACTCTTTTCTCCCTCCACTTTCCCTTCCAACAACTTTATAACTTTCCCATATACAGATTCAACCAGATACTTCTGTTTCCATCAGCTTATATGTTACAAAATATGACAGAATCATTTGAAAACGGCGATTCCACTAGTTAAAAATTGAAAGTTTTAAAAATAAGTCTAGGGGCCCAGGAGATAGCATGGAGGTAAGGCATTTGCCTTTCATGCAAAAGGTTATCGGTTCGAATCCTGGTGCCCCATATGGTCTCCTGTGCCTGCCAGGAGCAATTTCCGAACATGGAGCCAGGAGTAACCCCTGAGCACTGCCGGGTGTGACCCCCCCAAAAAATAAGTCTAGATTTTGAGACCAAAGAAATTAGGATGACAGAGAAAGTAAAAAAAAAAA
>PVKC010009674.1:0-26533 GCA_004027635.1 Crocidura indochinensis | reverse complement strand
TTGTTGCAGTGTATCATGGTATTAATTCCTAGATATATTTAAATAGTGTTTGGTAAAATATCCTTCATTAGCATTTTAAGGCCACCTTTCAGTGAGCCAGCTCACATAATTAGATGAATAGTGAGCTATGGAATTTCATATTGTTTACAATAGCACAGATATTAAAAGTTAAAAAACTGATGCAAGTTGGTGCCGGGACAGTATTTGGAATTTCCCCAGGAGGAGTTTGGTTCCCTGTGCTATTGCTGGACCTGTGTTCTATGTCTGGGATCTAGGGTTCTGGTTTGGATGGTCGCTGTCCAATCACATGGAGTCTAAGTTGGGTCTACATGACACATGTTCCGGGTGGGAGATGTTCTTGTGTTATAAAAAGTGTGGATTCTTATCCCTAGTAGATAAGAGCTTGTTTCTGTGCATAACATTTCCCTTTAGAGTGCCTATTCAAAAGGGTATGGTGACATATTATATTGCTGGTGGATTTGGAGGTAAGAATGATAGACTGCACAATCTCTGTGCCCTGGTTTTGACCCTAGCTTTTATCTCAGGCAAGTCTTTTCTTATAGGTTTTCGTACCAATCAGAACTAAAACAGATGAGGTTGGAGAGAAAAGAGAGAGAGAAAAAAAGAAAGAAAAATATATAGTAGAAGCAATAAATAAACATTTTAAAAGGAATTAAAGAAAAAATGATGTTTATGAGGGTAACTTACTTTTGTGAATACCCAGACCAGGAGGTATTATTATCCCGGCACCAATTTGCATCAGTTTTAACATGACATCCTGACATGAGGAATTGGCAACAACTTGAGCTAAGGGAGGGCTGCCCTATCTCATCACTTAATTGTGATTTTATGTTGCAATCAGAAAATATGATCCTTTGCCCTAAGCAAAAACCAAAATTGCTATCTACAGAAGATTGACTTTGAGAAACATGGGCTGGACAAAACCTATCAAGGGTAAAATGAGGAAGTTCCTAGTCTAGGCCTTGGCCCAGGATCCATACAAAAATCAAGATCTTTATCCCCAGAGATCTGACTTTGACAACTGCGACTGAGAGAACTTCTGGAACCATGCTGAAAGACTATATCCTAGGCTCTGTCCTAGGATCTGAGAAAAAACCAATACCACTAATTACAGAAGACGTATTGTAACAACACAACAGCAGCAATGGAACAGAACTACTAGAACTGTAATTAAAGAAACAAACAACAACAACAACAACAACAAAAAGCCTTTCTCCTAGCCTTCATCCTATGACCTACACAAATAACAAGATCTCCAGCTACAGAAGCGGGATCTCATTACCCACATCTGAGCAGAAAGTTTCCAGGCACCATAGAAAGACCTTGGGGTGTATAAATGAATGAATATGAAGCCTGTAGTTGTTCTCATGGCAGTATGCTTCAGGGGCAGAGAAACCCTGTATCTCCTGGCCAAGGGAATTTCCATTCTAGTTTCCCCGATATTTATGTACATATGAAGAAGAAGAAGAAGATGAAGAAGAAGAAGAAGGAAGAAGAAGAAGAAGAAGAAGAAGAAGAAGAAGAAGAAGAAAAGAAGAAGAAGAAGAAGAAACACAACCCTTTAAAAGGAAGTTGCTGTTTTGTTTTTTTGTTTTGTTTTGATACCTTTTTCTTCTTTTTCCCCCTTTGTTCTTAGAAATGGATATTTATAACACCTAGCATTTCTTTTAATTTCGTTTGCTTTCTTTTTTCTTTTTTATTCTTTTTTTCTCCTATATATTTTCTTATATCTCCAATAGAAAAACATTACTGGAATCACCTTGATCAGCCTCATAATTTAAGGAGGAAAAATGAATGGTACCAAGACCAGATAGTCATATGTTCATTGGGTGGAAATAAAAACTGATCAGACATGAATAATAATCCAAAGTCAATGACAATAGAATTGATACCCAATCTGCAACAAGCTGTACAATGGGGGAACAGTTGCACTAGCATTACAGGAATAAAGGAGTGAGATGTGAGATGCATTCTGGGAACAGGGGTCTAAAGAGGAAAACACTGGTGGTGGTAATGTCCCTCATTCACTGTCACTATGTGCCTCAAATATTACTGTGAAAGAATTATAATTCACTTCGACCACAATAAAAGTTCAAAAAAAAAATGGGCCGGAGAGATGGCATGGAGGTGGGGTGTTTGCCTTGCATGCAGGTGGACGGTGGTTCAAATCCAGGCATCCCATTTGGTCCCCTGAGCCTGCCAGGATCGATTTCTGAGGATAGAGCCAGAGCCAGGAGTAACGCCTGAGCTCTGCCGGGTGTGACCCCCCCAAATTTTTTTTAAAAAAAGTTAAAAAAATTTAGTTAGCAAAAGTTTAAAGTATTATTGGTTTCATTAAGCTGATACAATTGAGTATCAACTGACATCATTTAGTATCAATGTTTTGCAATAAAATGTGAAGAAGGGTAAGTTTATTTTATCAATTTTTCCTTTATCACTATCTCTTCAAGGATGTCTCCCTGATCTCAATCCCAGGAGCTATGGGGACCAGTACAAATATTTTTTTTTGTTTGTTTTTGGGCCACACCCAGTGACGCTCAGGAGTTACTCCTGGCTACGCACTCAGAAGTTGCTCCTGGCTTGGGGGACCATATGGGAAACCGGGGGATCTAACCGCGGTTCATCCTAGGCTAGCGCATGCAAGGAGGCACCTTACCTCCAGGGCCACTGCCCGGCCCCACAAATATTTTTTAAGATTGTTTTATAAATAATTGTATTTTAAAATATAGTCTCAAATTATCTCAGCATCTCATCATGCAATTAGATAAGGACATTTTCAAAGAAAATAATGATGGGCATATTTCAAAGGATACATGTGTCAACTGAAAGAGCTCTATTGCCAGAGCTAGAATAATTAGAGAAACCAAAGTAGCAATAAATTAAAACTCAAAATACAAATTGCAAATGTACGACTTCATTGTGATAGAAATTATTAAAGAAATGAATACCTAGAAAATAAGTAGATCTTCCATCTGGAATGAGTACAAAGACATTATACTTATTTTCCACTTTCAAAAAGTAAACTGGATCTAATGACTTCAGGGGAAAGAGTACTATGATTGTTGAGGAAGAAAGGTAACGTGCCATGGGCGAATCTGCTTGTGAACATCAGCCCTTTTAGACCAATTGATAGAGCATATCTTTGAAATGGTGTACTAAGAAAGGCATTTCTACCTCTACATTCTGTTCCCAAATCCATTATCCATCTACTATCGAGAAAAATATCAGATATATCCCAAGTGAGGAGCATTGCACAAAATATCTTAGCAGTATTTCTTAAAATGCTTAGCACATTTAATTTAGAGAAGATTGAATAAACAACCAAGATATTCCTAAAGAATTATGACTAAAAATAATGTGGCAACCTGGATGGATACTAAGCATAAGAATGAAACAAAAACCTAGGAAATCTGAATAATTTTTATCCATATTAGTATTGTTTTTATGTATGTATTATTTTAATTTACATATTAAATAATTAATATTTAATATTTAAGGGAAATGGATGCAAGTATATAGGAATTATTTGAATACTTCTGTAAATATAAAACTATTCTAAAATAAAATTTCTTTTCAAAATGGTTCAAAACAAAAACCCATATAAGATAGTGTTGATTTATTGAGGTATTAAGATGGGGGTTGTTAAATTTTTTAGTAAATGGTCAGAGTGTAAATAATTTAGTTTTTGTTTTTATTTATATTTGCTTATAACCCTTTAGAAATATATAGATCATTTTTAATTATAGAAAATATAAGAACACATCAAAGCAATTTTAGGCCCAATTTAAAATAATATATAGAGAAGAATACTATTTGCATGTTTATTTATTTATACATTTAGATGTAGTTGTACACTTAAGTATTTAGATATGAATCTATATCTGAGTTTTTTTTTCTGCATTTACAGTCCAAGAATGATCACTTCTTTTTCATCATTAATCAATTGTCTCATTCCTGGTTAATTTTATCTTTACTCATGAGAAATAGGAGTACTTTTATTTACAACATCATAACATCCTAAAATTTATTTTTATTAATATCATATAAATTATAACTTTGTATTCCCCAATTACATATACTATTATTAGTATACTGCATCAGTTGAACAGCAATGAATAATGGCTTTAAAAGTTTGCTACTGTAATCAGAGTTATAACACAGTGGGTAGGATGTTTGACTTTCATGCATCAGACCCTGGTATGATCTCCAGCATCCTATATGGTCCCCTGAGCTCACCATGAGCTATTTCTGAGAAAAGAACCAGGAATAATCCCTGAGCACCCCTGGGTATAGTCCAACCCCCCAAAAAAGTTGCTACTGTTCATTTTGATGATTATCTCTAATAAAAAGCTTATCTCAATTTATGCAAGAAAATCTGAAAAACTACTGATTTTCTGTTCTTGCTCTCTTTATAGTATAAAAAGGAACGAAGTTATAGAGCCTGAGTGGTGGCACAAGCAGTAGAGCATTTCCCTTGCACGTACTAACCTAGGACAGGCCGTGATTTAATCCCCCAGCATCCCATATGGTCCCCCAAGCCAGAATCGATTTCTGAGCTCATAGCCAGGAGAAACTCCTGAATGTCACCAGGTGTAGCCCCAAAACAAAACAAACAAAACCAAATAACCATATTTTACTGTCAAGTCTTTCTTTGAAATTTTTAATTTTTTTATAACTGAAACATCTCTAAGAATATAAATTTTTCCAAAGTTGATGACAACCCTGACTTCAGCTTATATCATAACTAAGGAAAAGAGAATATAATCCTCAATACAGAGTGGAAAAGGCTTTCTGACTTATTCAAGGAATAGCCATTATATATATTTGGCCTGGTTTAATATAAATGAAGTCAAGACAATGTCTTTATAAATAAAATGTAGTCTCCATGTTTGTACCCACCCAAACCGTGAAACCAAACTGAAAAATTATGGGTACACTGACCACACAGATGAAAGACTGGCAATCTTGAGCTGAAAAGAGTAGGCTAAGTGTCTGACCTTTCGAAGACACACTTGTTGTGTTCATTAGCCACTATCTACATTTCACCAATAGCCCTTCTTTGTTACTCCTCTACAACTCTCTGTAGAGACACCAGTCTGACTAAAAATTCAGGTATGTCTGAATTTGGCCTGATATTACCATAAATTTTTGGGAGTGAGTGTGAACACCCTCTCCCCATCTTCTTGTACTTCCAGAAGTCCTGGCAGCTGAAAAACCCCAGAACAGCTTCAGTAATAGAAGTAGTGCTTGGAATTTCTGGACCACGCAGCTGCAAGTAGCCACATGACAACATAATTTTTGTTCAACATTCTGATCCCATAGGAACACACCAATTTAGAGAAGTCAGATTGTAGCTGGAATCACTTTATGTTCAGAAATGAAGTAGTATGTGGTCAGTTAGCAACAAAAGCTTACTAAATCTTCTGGCAATGACTTGGTGACCTTATCGGAGATAGAATGATTTTTGCAAACTTGCCTGTCACGTCACTGTACTTCTTTTCCTTCTTATTATTCACTTTCTTTTATTTTTATTTCCTCTTTCCTTTTTAATAATTTTGTTCTTACTTATCTGAAAACAAATGTATTATGATCAATATGTCAACTATGTCCTATATGCTCTCTATAGTGAATTAATTAAAAAATTGACATTAGACCAGAAAATCCATTATAAATCATTTACCTCAGATAAGTCCTTAAATATTGGTTTTTGAATGTCACTACTTTATAATATAAACTGTTTAGATTTTTCTTATAAAATTCAAAATTTATATTCAGCAACTTAAAACTATAAGAGAAAAAAAGGATTCTTTGCCTCCATCTCAATTCTCTTTCCAAACGCATCTAAGCTGTTGCCTTTTTGGTTTCTTTATTGAAAGAGAACGATTTCAATAAAATCTAACACTGACTTCCTTTACCAACTTTTGCAGCAGCAAGATGTGCTAAACCACCCGTCACTTGCATTTGTAAAACTAGTAGCTTAATTTTTTAGTTTTGTTTTTCAAATATGTTAACATTTTATGCAAGAGGATAACAAAATTTGTTTTTCCTAAAAAGAAGAAGAAGAAAAAAAACCCAAAAACTAAAATGGCAGATTAACAGAAATAGTCAGTGGCTGTTAGGAATCCATGATCTCAGAAACTGAAAAGACCAGTGTGATCTATCCCGGGAGTCTTCCTTCTTCATGGGGGTGTTCTGTGGAGCACATCCAAAGACTTCTCTAAATGACTTTAAACTGTTTGAATAGGGGAAATACTGCCTCTGAAGAGAATTCCACTCTCACGAACTGCTTCATAGTCCTCAGGTGATAAAAATCAGAAGCCTTGAATCAGAGTTCGAATATTCATACTCCAAGAATCTGTAGCAAATAACTGGTCAGTAATGGTATAGCCTGACTATTCAGGGTTCAAAGCAAGTAAGAGTCATAGAAAATTAGAGTGCTAAAACATCAATATGACTATTTGGTGTCAAACACTCCATCCAAAGGAAGAGCCAATTATAGTGATTTTATTTACCACTGACAGAAATGGGGTCAACAAAAGGCATTGCATTGACAGAAAATGGCCAATCTTAGATTATCCCATTGGCTCCATACACAATAAGAATGAAAGTGGAGATTTCTAAACAGCTGAAATGGGATCTGGGGATCCTGTCAATGCCAGCACCCACTAGATTCAGGCTACAAGAAAGGACCATTTTAAACTAAAAATGCATAACCCTCTGCATTAGTTCTGGCTAGTCTCAGCAGCAATGCCACTTCTCAGTACAAGAGACACCAATGTCACCCTGAAACTTTTACTAATCATTTAAAAGCATATCCACGGTAGTCATGAAAACTTTTTTCCCCCATTTTTTACTATAAGCATTGGAAACAGAGACAGACTAACAACATTTTGTAGCTTATAAAAACAGTCTATGTACTCTATTCTTTCAGATCCTTGATATCTTGTAACTAATTGACTGAACAAACTCAGACTATAATGTTAATTCTGATAATATCTTAATTCCAGATAATGCAGTTTTATGTAGCAAGATCTTTTGTTAATGCCTAACACAAAGTTGTAACCTCTGACTATAGCAAAACTTACAGGTTCACAATTAACTGTCCACTTTATTGCTTAGCTCCAGCTGCTTACCAGGGATTATCATTTTGAATATACCTTGCTAAATGCACTTGTAAAACTCAACTAAGAGAAGCAGTTTCTATTTGAGATTAAAGGTAAATGCACTTGCAAAACTCAACTAAGAGAAGCAGTTTCTATTTGAGATTAAAGGTGAAGTAGGGTGGGCATAGCCTACCTGTTTTATTCCAGTGCTCCAAGATCTATGTCCAGGTAAATAAGAAACCATGGGTTTTGACTGACTTTTGTTTCCATATCTTGCCCCTCCAATCTCTAAAGTCCTAAATTTAGAGAATTTATTTTGAGGTAGAGGTGCACACCTGGCAGTATTTGGTGTCCTATCCCTGTTGTGGTACTCTGCGGGTACCACGAGAACCTCTGTTGGTGATGCTAAAAGGTCCATGCAGTGCTGGGAAAGAAGCATCTCCTTGGCAACCTGACTTTGATTTTTCCAATTTTCAATTTTCAGGTTAATGTGAAAGGTAAAGGTGTATAATTAAATTTGAAATTTCCTTTGAAAGGGTGTTTTTTGATGATGTTGTTTATAAAATATATACTTGTATGGGAATGTACAGTACAAGAAGCCAGTTTATTATCTTTGATTTTAAGGAATTCTGAGCTTCTATGAGTTTAGTTCTGTTTGTTTGCTTATAGCTAAAAAACTCATATCCAGGTCTCAACTCCAAATAGAGTTAATGACATCTTGATGTGCCTTAAGGAGTCTGCATTTCTTTTTCATACTTCTTATTTTCCTCTTTCATATTGCTTTGGAGGAGCTGGGGTAGGGGTGGAGAAGTGTGAGGTTTGGGGCAACACTCAGTTGTGCAAAGGGCTTATCCTAAGCTCAATGGTTAGAGATCACTTCTGGTGATAGTTGAAACCCAGGAGTGGTGCTAAATTGAACCATATAGGCAGAGTGCAAGGCATTCACTCTACCTGTAGTATTATCTCTCTTAATATGGTCAATTTGTTTTTTTCTTTGAATTTCTTTTATTTCCCTCATAGTGTTTGCATGTTTATAACTTATACCATATATATATGTATATGTATATATACAGATATATTATTTTGGGGCCACACCTGACTGTGCTCAGTGCTTGCTCCTAGATCTTTGCTTGGGTTCGCTCCTGGTGGGCTGGGAGAAACATATGGAGTGCTAAGGGATTTATCCTAAGTTGAAATATGTAAGACAAGTGCTCTACCTACTATACTATCTTTCTGGCATCTTTATATTCCTTTTGAGATAAGACTATGTTGATAACTATTAAAACATTGACTTGATGCTGTTGTGGAAAGCATAGAAATTTTGGAATTGAACAGGATTAAATCAACAGTTCTGCTAATTTTTATTTTAATTTTTTATGATGTTGAGGGAGCTTGAACTACACTCAGAGGTGCCTAGGAGTTATTTTTGTCTCCCTGATCAAGAGTGACCTTGGTAATACTTAGGAGAGCCATATATACTACCAGGGCTCAAACCCATGTCAGCTATATGCAAGACCACTAATTCATTTTTCCTTTGTTCCTACTGCCTTCATACTTGCAGTTTTTAATGTATGTGTTGCTATCCAACACACATGTATCTCTTTATGTAGAAAATGACTTAAGATAGTCTTGGATAATTTGTATTTAGATATGAAAAACGTTTGGATATCCAGCAAAAATTTCTTGAGCTTCAGTATACCTCACTCATTCCGTGGTATAGTATGTATCTTTAAGACTAAAATCCTTTACTTCACATTGGTTTAGTCCTAAAATACTACTTGTTTCTTAATTTAATTCAGAAACTAAAGACAAAACACTTAACTGTTTGGTTGGCACCATTAATTCACTCATTAATAGTAACATTACACTTCTCAGCAATATACCATGTATCAAAGACATAGTGTGTTTATCTTTGGAACAATCATAAAATACTATATCAGAGCTTAACCAGTCTTTTCTATCTAATGAATGACTTTCCAGTTTCAAAGAATATTATACCTGTCAAAGGGAATTAAATGATATGTTGTACAAGGAATAACTTCAGTATCTGGTATTTGTGTTAGATTGTTAGTAAGAGGAAAAGGGAGCATACGGACCTTGATAAAAAGCCTGTCTTTGATATTATTGTTAAGCTTGACTCTTCTGCAGATTAAAGTGGCAGGTAGTAAAATGTATCATGCACATAAAAATGTGATATTTTTTGTCCTATTTTAAGTTTCTCATGGAAAATGATTTTGTGATTGGTCCTTGAATAGCACTTTATTTATAATCCTATTTGCAAGTTGGAGCGATTTCACCTCACAAAGCAAGTGAGCTTACTGCTCTGGCTTTTGTGATTCTGAAAATGTCATTGCTGTCATTTGTCAAATATGCCTAAAATCTGCCTTTTCAATCAGTGACATCTCCCACTCCTTTTGGGTGAAACTTTTCACCCCCCTTTTTTTTTCTTTTAAAGAATTCCAAATAAGAAAGATATTTGGATTCTTGGCTTTACAAGAATGAGAATCTAATTTCTTATATATTAGAGCTATCAAGTTGTTGTTACTTTCATGTAACAAAGTGTGCCAGCACTTTGACTTCTGTTTTTACTTTGTTCTGTATATCATTTTATTGCATTTCAACAATAAATTGTATTCGCTTATCTTTAGTAGGTGCAGGGGGTGATCTCACAAAACAAAAATTACCTTCCAAATATAGAATTCACCTGTCCCTCCACTTTTTACTTCTTTTCACAAGTAGGAGGAAACATTTCTCTTTTCCTTTTGCTTATCTGCTAAAGGCCAGCACTAGAATTTTCTTCCCTGGGACTGGGAATTGACTATCTCCATGGTCATGTCTTTTCTGATTTACAAGTGGCTGAACTGTCTGTTCTTTGGTACTAGTTTCATGGCTCCAATTTCAGTTACATCATGTGAAAGATGTGGGCTATATGTGCTCACTTTCCATGGTCTGTTTTGAGGATTAATTAATGTTTGCACTGCACATTAAATCTCAGGGCTACAAAATGCTTTATAAATTCAAAATACCACTATGTTAATAACAGGCTCAGTTATGAGAGGACTGCTAAACACAACCCTTCCCCTCTTTGGAGCCCAGTGACCTTTCTGTTTATCCCACTAATTTCATGGTATCTCCCGGAGGACTATTCTGTGCTTCTCCAGCCTGGATTCTCTTCTGGATTAATAAATGTGGCAAACCTGGAAAGCATGTACAGAAAGAGAAGGGATTTATTTATTTAAGTAGTGCTTGTTCACCTGGAACTGAATAGCAGCTGATTCTTGCAGAATCAAACTTCTATTTGTTCCAGCAGATCTCTTAATGTTGTTTATCAATTTTCATTCTAACAAAATTAAGCTTTAAAACCTTTTTTTTTTTTGTTTTGTTTTTTGGGCCACACCCGGTGACGGTCAGGGGTTACTCCTGGCTATGCGCTTAGAAGTCGCTCCTGGCTTGGGAGACCATATGGGAAACCGGGGGATCGAACCACGGTCCGTCCAAGGCTAGCGCGGGCAAGGCAGGCACCTTACCTCCAGCGCAACCGCTCGGCCCCCTCAAAACCATTTCTAATCAGGTTTCTTCCCTTAATTTTAGGAGTTTTCAATCAAAAGGATACACTTAGTGTGACCTTACTTGTTAGAATTGGGCTATCTTCTGTTGTCTGAACCAGAACCAAGCTTTCCATAAAAGTGTCTACTACAGAGATACCAACTGGAATGCAAATATCATATAGCCATTTCACTTCTAGAAGGCTTCAGAGACATATGGGGTACTGAGTATCAAACCGGGGGTGGCTGTGTGCAGGACAAAAACTACCTATTGTACTATCTCTCGAACCCAAACAATATAATTTTTAATTATTTTTTATTTATTGAATCACAATGAGGTACAAAGTTGTTCATGATTGAGTTTCAGTGATACACAGTTTGAGTACATGCCTTCACAAGCGTCACTCTTCTCTACAAATTTCATCAGTCTTTCACCCCCAACCGGCTTCTCTGGCAGACATTTTTTTTTCTTTACGGGCTTAGTTAATTATTGTACTATCATTGAAAGACTATCCTACACATAACTTTACTTCTTTTAGCACCCAATTTTTACCCACTTACTTGAATACCTGGCAGCATTCTGAAATAAACAAGTTAAGCTTTTGAGTTTCATTTCTCTGAGTTGCTTATCTTTCCTTACATAATTTTCTTTTGCTTGCTTTGCAATATCATCTATCTGAGGTAATCATTGTCTAGAGAGTTCTACTAAAATTATAAAAAATGAAATGACATTACTTTCCAGATTGTTAAATTTAAACATAAGTCAGAAGACTCAATCATATATTTGAATGTTAGTCTTTGTTTCATAGAATTCTTGGATTACAGTTCAATTATCTTTGCACTTTGAAGATATACTGTTGCTTACAATTTCTAACATTATTACTGATAAGTTAGCTGTCACTTCAGTTGTTATGTGAGGTGATCTTTTCTATTTCACTGTTTAGTGAGAGTGCCTTTTGTATTTTACATTTTGCAATATCATTTATGTATTTATTTCTAAATTTAGCTTATTTTATCTGCATATGAAATGTTGTGATTACAGAATAGTGTGTTTTGCATCAACCCTGGAAAATACCCTCTATTACTATTCTTTTTGAATATTACATTTGTTACAAAATTTAGTATTGCTAAAGAGAAAATCTATGCTGCCTCTATTATTTCATTGCCTTTCATTTTCTTTTCATATATTTCAAAGGTTTCATTATATTTAGCCTTAATTCATTATTTCTACTTTCTGTTGAAATACATAGTCTATTCTTTAATTAAACTACAGTTAGATACAGAGTTACCAAAAGAGTTATTATATATACATATATACTCATAGCTGTCATATATGTGTATGTATATATACATATATATATATATCTCAGATACAGATGAAGCTTTGGACATACAGATGAGGAGGAGGAGGAATCCAGCTTTGAAGAATTTTAATCTGTGTGATTTAGCTTGATTACATGTTAAACTATTTTTCTGCATATTTTTTTAAAGTTTTAAAGTTATTATTGCTAGTTTACAGCTTTTCTTTAGTAGAACATATTGGAAAAACATTTAACCTACTGATTCTTCAATCATTATAATTTTTTTGGCTATTTTTATTTTTGAAATTTACCAGTGGCTGCTGCAGTTTCCACCTCGGCTTATATCCAGTCACTAAGTTTTCCTAGTTTTTAGTGTAAAATTAGGGGTCAGCTTATATTTTGGTTGGCTTATACTCGAGCACATAGGTACTTATTATCCAGAATGTATTTGCATGTATGTTAACTAAGTCCTGTAAGCTGGAGGGTTATTAACTCTGAATTACTTTTGAGGGGAGGCACAGGCAATGGAGCTACTCCCAATGCAGTGTTCAAGGGACCATGTGATGCCAAGGTAACCCAAAGTAATGTCAATCTTCAAGGCTGGAGAGATAGCATCAAGATACTATGAATATATGGTTCCCTTAGTGTGCCCAGTGTGACCCCAGAGCACAGAACAAACTATTCTCAGAGCACTGCTGTATGTGCCCAAACAACACAAGAAAGGCAAGTTTTCAGCTTATAGGCCATGTAGGTAGGTTTATAACTGAGAATCCTCATTCCTCTTTCCTTTAGTTCTTCTGTTTTTAAAATAAAATATATTCCAAATGGGGGCTGGAGCGATAGCACAATGGTAGAGCATTTGCCTTGCATGCGGCTGACTCAGGACAGACCTGAATTGATTCCTGGTGTCCCATTTGGTTCCCCCTGCCTGCCAGGAGCGATTTCTGAGAACATAAGTAGGAGTAATCCCTGAGTGTTACCGGATGTGGTCTCCTCCCAAAACTCCCAACATCACAAACATTTAAGTATTCCAACTTTTTCTAGTTTATATGCTGTATGTGTTGACATCTATGAAACATATTTTTTGAAGAATATTGTATCTTTTATACTTGCATGTTTCTAGACTCCCAAATTTATGTGCCCTCTATTCTCTATTGCCCAAGATTTACTTAAGCTTTATTACTCCAGATAGCACTGATTAAACATATTACTATTTTTGTCATCATTTGTCTTACTTCTGACTCTGAACTCAGGGCTCACTTGTCGCAATGCTCAGGTGAACATATGTGGTAACAGAATAAAATTGGATTCAGCCACATGGAAAGCAATGACCAAACCCCAGATCATTAATTTTTGCAACTTCATTCTTTTTTTATACTTTAGTTCCTTTCATGTTTTTGACACCTTTATTCCTACGTTTGCCATATGTCAAAAATTTTTATTTTTGTCTACAATATCTATATCATCTATGTCTATATTATCACTAGGAAGTATCCTACATAATTTTTCTTAACTCAAAATTCTGTATTATTTGAAGGATGAGGTTAAATACCACACATCATATATTAAATTAAGTATTTCCCGCATCAAATTTTTGTATATTTTTAGTTTTATTATTCTCAATTTCTTAAAGAATTTTATATGTTAGTATGCTCTTCATTAAATAGACTTGTAGTTATATGTTTTAATGAAATAATCAATTTATTGAAATACTTTATACTGTCATTTCAGCCTCAAGCCAGTCTTATGTATACATACACTTGTAAACATAATTTATAGGTCAAGAATTGCTATTTTTTTTATCTGAATGCTCATTCAGGAAGGTATTTGTGATTATGAAAAAGATAATTTTTAGCTTCTTAGAGCTGCATAGGAACCATTATATTTCATATATTTTATTTTACCTCAACACATATCAACATTGATTGTCAAAGATCCAACAAATAGATATAAGTAGTAAGCAGTGGACCAAGATACAGAGAACTTAAATAGCCTCAATTAATTTTATATGTTATGTAGATGTCTATAAATATTTTTCTATAAATTCAAATATGTTCTTTTTGTTATCTTGAATTCACAGCTGAACAGTTGACTGGCATAAGCCCAATGAGTGTCTTGTTGATTTACCATTTTTGGCACTCAGAGTGATTTTCATCTTTGTCTCAACTATATTAAGCTTCCAAGATCTGCAATTCTTATATCAGCATTTTTGTCTTCTATTTGTTTTTATAAAATAATGACAACAGAAGGCTATAAAATAATCAAAACACACAAACAGTGCTGCAGATTAAGCTGCCAAAAGTGTACCATTGCTTGGGAGTCAGAAATTCTCTGTACTACAATGAACACTTCTTTTTTTTTTTTTTGGTAATTTTATTATTTTATTTTTATTATTCTTTTCTTAAAAGTTTTGTATAAAAGATAAAATTTAGGTGTAATTTGTGAGGTTGATATAGAATATTCAAATAAATAAACCACATGGAGAGAAAATGACTTAAAGTTAACAGAAACCACCAGGTAGAACTATGCCTTTTAGTCTCTTCTTTGACTTGTTCATAAATCAAAGAAAAGGCTTATATTTTGGATACCATGACCCTCTCTTTAGTTATATACCACAATTGATAACACTTTGAACAACTGAAAAATGCCAGAACTTTAAAGCTAGGCAATTGGGAGCCATGGGTGTTGCTCAAGTGGTTGAACATATGCCCTGGATGTATGAGATCCTGGGTTTCATTTCTGGTACTACAAGTTCTCCCATCCCAACATTGTTACTATGGCAGCCTAGGAGTACATGTGGGTGTGGGACCTCAAAATGCATGAGAGAATAATACTAATTAAATAATGTCACTGTGTCAGTCACGTTGCTATATATGTATGCAAGTCTTCTCTCTTTTGGAGGTATTTTGGGTGTTCCCAGGGTCCATTCTTAGTTATTTTCAGTTAACTAGGTCATGTTGTTGAATACTAAGGCCTGAGAATGTGGTGCTCTTCAGATCCTGTGGTACTCTGGTGCTTGGAGGATTCCAGTGCACACCTGGAACTCAGGGAACCTCCCAGTGCCAGAGATAGAGCAATTTTAAGATGATTTTCTGGCTCCCTAGAGTAAGTTTAAATTTTTTAAATTTAAAAATAGGGATATAGAGTGCTTGCTTCGGCACACATATGCTATAATTGGAACGATACAGAGAAGATTAGCATGGCCCCTGCACAAGGATGACACGCAAACTCATGAAGTGTTCCATATTTTTAATCCGCCTTTCCAAGTGAGTGTGTGGCCCATGTGGCCGCCACTTTCCCACTTTAAAAAAAATATGAATAGAAATATAGTACAGCCAGTAAGGAACTTGGATTGCACACAACTGATGTGGGTTCAATCCCACATCTCTTTCAATGACAAAAAATGACAAAAAAGTGATATATATATACACATATATGTATATAAACATATAAAATGTGAGTCCTTGGTACATGCCAGCTCTCAGAGAGAAACAGGATAATGGGATGGCAGGGCTTCTCTAGTGGAAAATCCCAAGGTTCAGCATGAGGAAAATGTAGGTGAGGCTTAGGGAAACCATTTGGTAGGTAGTGGAAGCTTTAGTTCACAAGGAAAATATTCACAAAATAGTCCCTGTTAAGTCAATAAAGAATTAACAAATAACTAGTAACTTATAAGGTAGGTGGTAAATGAAGTTATTGCTCAACATACATTTATTTTTAGTTCAGGTGTCTGATAGTCCTAAAAATCGAACATTCAATTCTATCCAGCCCAAATTTCACTTGATCATCAAATACAATAGGCTAATTTTTGTTTACTGTTAACTTTAAAATATGGACAATGAAAAATATAGTTACTGGTATGTTACACAATGAAATACTATGCAACTCTAAGAAAGTGTAGTCATGCAATTTTCCATGACTTGAATGGAACTAGAGGACGTCATATTCAGTGAATCTAATCATAAGGAAAGAGACAGATACAGAATGAATTCTCTCATATATACTTAGCAAAGCATCAACACAAGTCTAAAGACAACATAATGATAGAAATAACCCATAGAACTGGGTTGGGAGTAAAAACAGGAAGGAGTTATTGAAGTCTTTGGGAGAGGGAAGGGAGAGAATACACTGAAGGTGAATGTGTGTTGAAATTACATGCATGAGAAATAATAGTATTTCTACAATGTAATAGTATTATAAAACAAAGAATCTCAATTAAAATTTTAACAAGAAAATATGGTACGTATTTTCCGCCGTAAAAGATGACCAGGCCTATAAGACGACTCTCCCTAATTTTGTAGTTAAAACATAGGTTTAGGCCTATATTTGCTGCATGAGACAGAACGTTCCTGTCCTGCATGTGCTGCATGTGCTGTATGTGTTCCTGTGCTCATGTATCACAGTGAGCCAATAACAACAAGCAAAGGTTCCAAGGTTATAATGTAATAGATTTCCTCTCTGACTCTGGCCAATCTGAGCAGGCTTTTTATAGTGTAGATTCGGGTCCAGAACATTGTCTAATTTGCATGCATAAAAAGCCTGCTTGGATTGGCTGAGTTAGAGAGGCGATCCGAGCAGCCTTGCAGTGATTGGTGCAGGATCGATTTGGAAAATTTGTTTTGTGGCAATATTCAGACAATTTTCGTTTAGTGGCATATTGAAACATTTTTGGGATATACTCGGTATAGAAGACGACCCCTGATTTTCGGTTGACTTTTTTGTTTCAAGAGTCGTCTTATACGCCGGAAAATAAGGTAACTGAAAATAGTAAACTTTATAAGATTATCCATATACTTGACTTTTGTCTCTCAGAACAGATTCTAAAACTTGATACTGGTTTGCTAATATTTTTAGTTTTGGGGGAAGTTACATTTTCATATTAATGATTTTGACTAACATGCAGACTTTTGAGTTATGGTCAACATTTACTTTTTTGCCCTCCACCAAATCCTGTTATATCACTAGTTATAAAGTTAGTTTTATATATGTATATATATATATATATATATATATATATATATATATATAAAGTTATGTAGTTATAAAGAAAAGAAATCCCTCTTGTGGAGAAAAATAATACAATTAGAGATTATAATTAAAATTAGAGAGAACACTTGGGAGTCAAAGAATGTAAAGGATGGTTTAGAGAAAGAAACTATAAAGCCTCAAGTTTTTGAGTCTGGATTTTACTTTTTATACTTGAGCATATCTACTCTTATCTCACAGTGCACAGCTTTCACATAATTCATTCCATCATATTTTTTCTCCATCACATTTTTGTTAATTAATTAATTCATTATATATTTTTGTTAATTTTCTCCATCATATTTTTGTTAATTTAGTAACAAATTATACTAACCTTATTTGCTAAGCACTGTCCTGCATGGTCAAACAGTTTCAATCCTTTCCAAAGTATGGTGGTTAGTAACCCTGAGGTAGTACTGACTGTTAGCCTTCCAAAAGGCACCACTGAGATTAAGGAGTGCTTATTTAATTTCATGGGCCCTTATTTTTTTCTCTTGTTCAAAGGAATTAGGAGAATAATTCCTCCATGTGACTAGATGAAAAATGCAAAAAGTGGGTGCTTCACAGGGGTTATACCAGTATGGGCACACAAGAGAATTTTAATAATATCATAGAAGAACAATATAAAGACACCAAAAGGGAAGGAAAGAAATGTTGATCTAGATAAAATTATTATTTTAAAGGTCTGTGATTACATTTCTAGATGAACAAATCTGAAGAGTAACTATATTTCCATCAGGTCTTTTTATTAACCTGATTGATTAATTGATTGGTTTTTGGGCCATACCAAGGTTTACTCTACCCAAGGGTTACTCCTGCCTCTGCACTCAGAAACCACTTTGGGCAGGCTGGGGGAACCATATGGGTTGCCAGGAATTGAACAGGGTTCCTCCTGGTTCTACCACATGCAAGATAACCAAACACCTTACGTCTGTACTATCTCTCTGGCCCCCATCCATCAGGTATTTTAAAATGAAATTGAAAATTAGGTAAAGTAATATTCACTTGTATGTATCTCCATCTTCCTCTCTTTGTCTACCCAACTGTCCACTGATTATTCTTATCAAAAGGTTCTTTTAAATAATTTATAATATACTACATATAAGTTTTGGCAATATTTTAAGTTTCAATCATTGTTTGTGAATGAAATCAATGCATAGTAAATCATTAATATTTATTTCATAAAGTTTTCAACTAAAATATTTTCAAATTCATTTATGTTTCTGCTGCTTATGATACTGAAGTTGGTCAGTATTTTTGACTATGTGAGCACTGCAGGGATAATTTGGGAGCATGTCACTTTATATGAAGGAGCTGCTCATAAAGCAGGTTCAGAAGTTTGCATTTGTAACAGTAGCTGACAGATTTTTAAAAGTTTTAATATGATGAATTTGTATTTGCATATCATTTGTGCTAACCTTCAGTTACTTGCTAAAGAGTAGTTATATCCTTTTAATTCACATATTTCTGTTTTGAAGTCTTTCTAAACTGTTCTCATTATTATTATTGTTTATTTTACCTTGTTAATTTATGCAAATTTTAATCTAGTATTACTGCATTTATAATAATGCATTATAAATAATTTGTAATATTTAGTATTTTGCAATATAAATGCTCTGTATTGACATTTTCTTTTCTTTTTTTTTGTTTGTTTTTTAGGCCACACCCGGTGACACTCAGGGATTACTCCTGGCTATGTGCTCAGAAATTTCTCCTGGCTTGGGAGAACATATGGCATGCTAGGGATTGAACCTAGGTCTGTCCTGGGCCAACTGCATGCAAGACAACACGCTACCACTGGGCTATCTCTTTGGCTCCTTATTTACATTTTTAAACCATACGAAACTACACTTAAGGGTTACTCCTAGCTCTGAACTCATAAACTATTCCAGGCAGGCTCAGCAAAGCCATGTGAGATTCCGGTGACTGAACCTGGGTTAGCTAAATGCAAGCAAACTCTATATCTACTGTACAATTGCTCCAGTCCCAGATGCACTACATTTTGAAAGAAAATAACAAGTATTTTTATCCTTTTCCAGGTATTTTTTCTTTTTAAGGATATTATTCTATCCTAGAATCATAAAAACATTCTCCTGTTATTTTTGAATAATTCAAAAAATTGTCACATCAAGGTCTTATACCTTATAGTAAATTTCAGTACCATAAAGCGGCTTACTTAAGTAATATAACTTATGGCATAGTATTCAATAACACAAAATTTAACTTAGGACTGTACCAAATTTGGAGTTAAACATAGAAAGGTTGTTTCCAAATGCTTGATTTTGTTCTATTATTCTCGCTTCTGATCTTAAGCCTATATAATATTCAGCAACTATTTTTCCTTTATGGAGTGGTAGATTAATCAATTTCATTACAGTATTCATTTTCTTTATCATCAGATTTGTTTAGCGTCTGCCATGCACAAAGTTCTGATTTATCAAATATGCTCTTATCATATACATGAGAAAAATATAATTGAAAGCAGTTGAAATTGCCCAAAATAATTTAATCTGGATGTGGAAGATTTGGAATTCCAACCCAAATTTCCAAATATAAACTTTATTTAACCTGAGATGTACTGTTGCTTTTAATAAAATTTTAGGGGTCATCTGGTAAAGTATTGCTAGGTATGTCCCTAAAACAAAGTAAAAATTTAGGGATCTTCTTATCTAGCAGTTCTCAGCACTGACTTCACATTAGAATCTGTTAAGGGACTTTTCTAAACACCATGATCAAACTCCACCTTATACCTGTTCAATAATTAGCATTTTATGAAGTATTTCCCTGAATTCTATTGTGCCTCCAAAGTGAAAAAAACCTCTGGTTTAGTCATATTTACCCATCTGAAAATCAAGGTTTTAGAATGGAATATAGCTTTCTTCAAATCTTATACTATAAATAGCAATTTTAATGATAAAGTAGATACCATAATACAGTTACTTTGATTTATATGATTCATAGTCCAATGGTCTTCTCATAATACCTCAAATTACTGATATGAAGTGGTGACTAAAAATTTTTGCATAAATTCTTTAAAGCCTATGCAAAAGGATACTTACTACATGGATATCTAAGGACAGAGCAAGGAAGGGAAAAAAATCTGGCAAGGTTCAGTCATTCCTGTGATATACTTACTGGGTATAAAATCAAGTAGCCAACAGTTTCTTCTCACACAAATTCAAACTTCTTTGGAAATATTTCAAATACTTACTTTCTTGCTTACTGGCAGCAAAAAAAAATCCATCTAATATTTTTATTTATAAGTAAAACTGGTAAGTGACCTTGTGAAAATAACAAACTAACACGTTCAATTGACATGTACCTTAGTGAATCAAACATCCTATCAAAATATATTTTTGTAGAAATCACAGAGGAGAAGTTACACAGCAAATGTCTGGAGAACTTGAGAACTACATTATCAAACCATATTGGAAATTTAATATTGACTATCTAGGTTCAAACAATGGAAGACATTGCACATACATGGACTAAAATTTTAACTAGGAGTCTATTAGTTCATGAATGAAAATAGGAAGAAACATATTTTGTCATTGAGAGAGATGTGGGATATATGTAGATGTGTATAAATATACATATATTAGAAAGAGCATGGGGTTAACTCTTTGTGTTAGTTAACTGTGACTATCTGTAGCTCTATCTGACTACTTCAGAGCTACTCTAGAAAGACGTTTTACATTACAATCAACTTCATCAGTTGTAAAGTTTGACATTTTGATCACCATCTGCTGGTTTCTTGTATTTTTCCTTAATTGGCACCTCAACTTAAGAGAAAGAGAAAGGATTATTTGTGCCCTAAAATCTCAACACACCCATCAAGGGGAAGATAAATGAAGGTAAAAAAAGAAAAAAGAATACCACACAAACTGTAGCATAGTCCTCCTTTCAGTTCAATGGAAAAATGTGGGTAGGAATCAGGTTTAAAAAATATTAAGGAGAAAAATTTATGTTATTTTAAATGGCTTATTGAAGGAAATAATGGTAACAGGAAAATCAATAAAGCACATGATGCAGAATAAAAAGCAATGAAATCTGGAGTAAAGGCAATCATTATTGCATTCAACAGCAGGAATCCTGGGACTAATAACAATTATGTACTTTTTATTATATAAACAAATAAAATGTTTCCCATTCAAGCTACTGATCCTAATAACTTGGAATGCTTGATAATCTTAACAGTGAGATCATTTTTTAAAGTTAGTTCAGTGCTTATGTTATAATATGATTTCTACTGTGAAAAGAAGTCATCCCAGAATTATAATGCCTATTATACTATATTATACTATATTCCTAGTATTTAAGGAATATGTTCTTCTGAATGTTATTGAAAGAAAGCTAGTTCATTGTTTTAATTGCTGGAAAGTCAAATCAAAACAAGGATGGAGCATATTGTAGCTGTTATGATCTGGTTGTTTGTTTGTTTTTCACACCCGGCAGCTCTCAGGGGTTACTCCTGACTCTTCTCTGAAATCGCTCCTAGCAGGCTTGGAGGACCATATGGGATGCCGGAATTCGAACCACCAATATTCTACACGCAAGGCAAGCACCTTACCTCCATGCTATCTCTTCGGCCCCTATGATCTTTTTTTTTTTTTAATCTGGCTTATTATGTTGGGTAGATGATGGAATTTACCCAAGCAAATCATTGATAGTATCACCATGTTAGAGAAATGTATTGAAATTCTATGTGTAACAGTGAAACTTTTACCTCATTTCTCCTGAATTAAAAGCTATTGTTTCTTACACAGGACACTGGAAAGAGACCTATAATTATGTTACCCTTTTCCATTTATTTCTGGATAACATTATTTTCCCCAATTGTCTTAAATCTTATGGGGCAGGACATCATTTCCTGTCATTCCTGTAGTTTTTGCAATTTTCCCTCTGGGTCTTGCTATCCACATTTCTTGGTCTGAATTCTCCAATTCACAGAACACAATAAATCTCTTTTTGATTCTTGCTTATTTGTTTGTGTTTGGATCACACCCGATGATGATGATGCTCGGGTGTTACTCCTGGTTTTACACTCAAAAATAGCTCCTGGCTTTGGGGGAGCATATGAGACCCCAGGGAATAGAACTGAGGTTCTTCCTGGGTCAACCATGTGCAAGGCAAAATCCCTACTGCTGTGCTATCACTCTGGTCCCTCTTCAATTCTTGGAAAGTTTATTGGATGTTCTCTGATGAAAGAAAACATCAAAACAATGAGAGAACTGCTTTGCCTTGCTTTTCAAGTTTTAAAAGGTAAACCTCATTAGATAGATAAGACTGCAAAACTTGGTAGAGAAAAGGTTTAAAAGTTTTTCATTTGTCATTAAATAGCAAAATCTGGCAGGGGGAACTGATCTAAAGAATGGGCTCCACATTGTGGAGATTATGGAAACAGGTTTGATCTGCATTCTACAACCTCTCATAAACCTATAGAATGGCAGCTTCCCTGTTGCATAATAATCCATGCGCCAACATTTAGAACCAAGGTAGGTAGTATAGCCAGTGATTTTATGTTTGCTATACCCTTGAACAGGTATAGTTTATGTGTCAGTTTTGAAAGCCCCTAGGTTGAGATACTGAAGGCACTAAACCCCAGCTACTATATTAAAGAACCAGGTGGCAATAGAGTTAAGCCATGCAAAGTGAGGAATACTCTTGAAAATTTCTGTTTCTTGCCTTCTCTGCCTGAAATGGCCTTACATTATTTTTCTACATGATAGATTCTTGCTCATTTTCAAACCTGTAGCTTTTATAGTATACATATTTTTTTATATTCATTGAGCAAGGTAATGTGATTTACAATACTATTGATGATTACATCATGTATGTATTATATAAATACTACACCCACCCACTACCAGAATACCTATCTTTTTCCTCCAAGATGCTCCCTTTCAATCTCTTTGCACCACATAAACTAAGTACTGTAAACCAACTCTCCTATTTGGTTGCATTTGGCACTTCATTTTTAAATCCCACATATGAAAGAGATCTTTCTGTATCTATACACTTTCTTCTCACTTAGCTTGTTCAGCATATCTTCTGGCTCTATGCATTTCAAGGCAAATTGCATTTTTAGCTTTTATTAGAGCAATAGATTATTATATTGTATATATATGTGGCTGTTTGGAAGAGTTCATACAATTTTAATTTCTTTTTCTCATCTAGCTTTGTTTTCTTTCCTCACTACATAAGGGTCATTACTTCCATTATTTGTGTTAAAACATGCCTCACCTTGAGACTACTGATTCCAGTAACTTTTGGGCATTTGTCCAGAATGCACAGGAATTGAAAGTAGGGATTATGGTTCTTCTTATATTTTCACACATAATTGGGAAACATTATATGCAATATAGGTAAAAACAAATTAACTAATAGGTTAATTAAGGAAGGAAAGAAACAATAAAGGTGTGTGAAATATTTTGCCTTGGATCATCTGTGAAAAATTACTAAATATTTTTATACAACATAGCATGTTGTGTTACTTGGTTTTCTAATAACCTAGCTTTGACAAATATTTACTTGTCCCCCTCAAAGGAAAACATTGAGAATCATTTCATTTCTTTTTTTCTCCACCTCATCTCCTCCCATTGTCAGCAGCTCCCTTTCTTTCTCCTGGTATTTTCATTCCCAATCACTCCATCCTCTTTCTTGCATTCGACTGAGTACCATGAGAGTATGTATTTGTGGGTCATTCCTTTGCTACTCACCACAATATTCTAGAGTAGTTATGTTTTATTACCAAGAATAAAATGGATCTGTTTACAGAGACAATTTGAAAAAAAAAAAGTACTTGCTGTTAGAGACACATGATATATGACAATAACTTAAAATTATCCTGAGATGTTAGTGGTGCTAATATAATAAATTGGAAGAACATGTGCACACAGGCTCCTTATCTTTCAGGATAATGGCAGAAACTCCAAAGCAGACTCCCCTGTGTAACTAAGGAGAACGTTTTACAAGATTAAAATGTTTTAAACACTGTCGGTCTTGACAATGGCATTAAACAATTCCCCACAAGGAGTGAAAATAGCACCAGATCTAATAACAAGGACACTTATGTGGCTGCACAATGAGAAGACAAAAGTCGAAACCAATGCAGAAAGGATGACCCTGACATTCTGGGGTGCCAGGCGATTCACAAAATTCTGCATGGGTGTAAGTTTCTGCCTGACACTTTAATAACACAAATATCTCATTTTAACTGGTTTTAGCTTATTTTCCCCTGGCCTTTCTCTTTCTATTTCTTACTGGAAGCAAATAACCTATTATCAACTCTCGATAATATGTGACAGTTTAACTTGAGTTCTTGAAGCTAAGACTTGGGAGCTGGTAAATAAGACAATATTTTTCTTCACATTCTGGGAAGAGAATGTGATATTTCTCTTATTTCCTATGTTTTGGAGAGCCCAGTAGGGTGCTGAACTTCTATAGAAATACAAATACACTGGCAAAGTTGGCACTGATTAATCCTGAGATTGACTGCAAGGCAAACATGAAGATTGTTTTCATGGCACAGACTTCTCTAGAAGTGTTTGACTTCTAGCACCTCTGCTGGATAATCTAATTGGTTTTGGAAGATGTATGAAGCTCATTTGGGAAGAATGAGAGGATCACAGCACCCGAAAGGCAACTTCCATTTATTTACTTATAACATGCTTTATTTTTTTTAAAAAAGATCTAGGCCAGTACAAGCTCCTGAAACATCTATTTTTAACATCTAAGGGAAGTAATAAAAATCACTACTAATTTGACACATTCTCTCTAAGTTTACATTTTCAATAATTCCTTTCAAATTAAATTATTTCAGTTTAGTATCACATACTGAAATGTTCCTTTTCTCAATGCATCTTGTTTTTTTAACACTAATTTATTATTTTCAAGAAATAGAAGACCTTTAATAATTTTCAAAAAACAAACGGAGGAGCCGGAGTGATAGCACAGTGGTAGGACCTTTGCCTTGCATGAGGCTGACCCAGGCAGACCTGGGTTCAATCCCTGGTATCCCATATGGTCCCTTGAGCCTGTCAGAAGCGATTTCTGACCTCATAGCCAGGAGAAACCCCTGAACATCACCAGCTCCAAACTAACAAACAAACAAAAAAGAACCAAATGGAGAGTGTATTTTAGAAACCTTTGAAAATTAGGTACTAAGACATTAGACTCATTCAATAGAAATACTCAAGTGTCAAAACATGCAACAAAAAAGAATAAAAACTTCAAGTTTGTATTTTATAATAAACGAAACTTATATAATGGCTCTGGAGAGAGTAGTTGAATACGCTGATGGGAAGTGAAATATTTCAATAGTATATGGTAGTTGACAAAATAAATTTAAAATGTATCACATTAATTAAATTTAGTATTGCAATATAGTGTTGAACCGAAAACTAGGTTATTGTTTCAGCCCATAAATACTCTAGAAGGCATGTGTATGGAAAAAGAGTCTAAATACTTAAATCATAAATGGAGAATATGCCAAACTTTTCATTTTCTACTTCTTGAAGTTACTCTATGCACAGTGTTAATCCATGTATTCATAAGGAAACCTCACACTCAGAACCTTACTTACAAAAACAGTAGAAACAAATATGAAATAGAAATAGAAACTACTACTCCTTTAGTAACAGGTCATCTATATTTTACTCTTCTAGTTGGCAGTTACAGCTGGGTCCAGAAGACAATTTGCTATTGCTGAATGTTCATTACTGTCTAATTTTAAGCCATTTTGGAGCCCTTTCCAGCAAAGCACAGTATCTGCCCATGAGCAGGTGATTCAACCTTGCTTTTAAAAGGATGAATTTAAGAGACTGAGCAGAATCTTTGGAATCATGACTTCCTAGACTATGGCTTAGGTAACTAGCAAAAACATGGAGCACAGGACACAGAAAACTGAACACATCAACAATGTTGGAACAACCTCTAGAACTTAAAGACTCTACCCTAGGCCTTGTCCTATGACATGTGCAAATATCGAGATTGCTTTCTACAGTGACCTGATTTTCTCATCCACAATTGAGAGGAAAGTTTCCTGACACCTCCACAACAACAAAAACAAATAAGCAAAACCCCTGGGATATGGCAGTGAGAAGGTATGGAGCCAGTGGTTGTTCCCATGACAATATGCTCCAGGAATGGAGAAACCCTGAATCCTTTAGGCCATGGAAATTTCCTTACTTCCCCAATACTTACTGTGCCTATACAAAAAAAAGTGGATAACACCAAACCCTGCCACTCCATTATTCCTTTTTCTGGTTTTGTTTTATTTATTTATTTATATCAGTTTTTGATATTTTTCTTCTCTTTTTTTCTTCCACCTTTTTTTCACTCTTGTGGATATTATTCGGTGATTTTTTAAATTTCATTTGCTTTTAGTAGTTGATACCAAATTTTTCCTTCTCCTTTTTTTAACCTTTTTATCTCATACAGAATAGCACAACTTGAATCATTCAGACTCATAAATTGAGGGGAGAAAAGGATGCTACCAGGGCCAGTCATATGAGCATGCAGTGTAAATAAAAAATGA
>PVKC010009673.1:14922-26635 GCA_004027635.1 Crocidura indochinensis | reverse complement strand
TTTTTTTTTTTTAATACAAGGGTAAACTTGAATATTTTGGGCTTTTGAGCAGACCACCCTCTGACCAAGAGAATCTTTCATCTGGCATTTCCTCTAGCCTCAGCTCCCCCACTAATAGCAGAGTAAGATCTGTCCCCTTTTTTGGCTGACCAGGATCAAAAAGATGCAGGATTAACTGGTCACTGAGTTCAGGTCTAGTAATAAAGTCTGGAATGTACTCACTAAGAGAATTTTACCGATCCTGAAGGGATCCTTGCAAACAGGGCATCAGTGAACTGTTTTCTGTGGGGTGTGAGTATTGGGTTTAGTGAGGTCCAGACATTTATAGGCATTTTTTTTGGGTAGAGTTAGACCCAAAAGAGATGTATATTTTTGTGCAGAGGATCTACCTTTTCAGTAAGTGGGGTTCATTTGACTGATGTGGGAGAAGGGAGGGGTAGGGTAGCTTGGCCACATGAGTGACACTTGTTTTTTGCTAAGTAGCAAATGGGTGGTTTTTCCTGTAAAAGATAGAGGAACTGATTCTTGAGAATTTACGAAAGATTCAGCCCTGGCAAGGTACTTGGAGAGTAGTTGACCTTTATGTTGTAATTTTATAAAGAAACCTACAGCTGCCGTAACCTAACCTTCATTTGAATGCTGGGATCCTTTCCCTGTCTGCGGTATTGGAAAGGAAAGTACCGAAGTCTCCATCTGTTTAAAGGGAGTGCTTGACTTTGTGTCCAGTGGATTTAAAGGGGGCCTGGTAAAAAGGCAGCTTCACATACTCATCATTAGCCTGAATTTTGTATGAAGGCTGTAAACAGGACAATGTCACGTGGAAGGCATTTTCCCTCCTGAATCAATAGCCAAAGTCAAGTCTAGCTTCCCTAATCAGTTGATCTTTGGCATGTTTTACAAGCCATACGACAGCCCAAAAGAACGAATAGATGATTTTCAATTTCTTTTCAATAGGTCATTGTATTAGAATTCAGTTTGCAGTGTGCCTTCTAATGATTCTTCCAAGGCCCTTTAATTGTATGGGTACCTTGGATAGTTGGCTAGCCTTGGGTACTTCAAGATGTTAACTCACTTTATAGACTCAAGAAGGGCCCAGTGCTAGAAGCAAAGTGATCTGTAAGGGCTATGCTTTCTCTGGAAAATATACACGGTTATTTGTATGCTAGTAAGTACTGTGCTTAGAAGTTTCAAGTTTCATCTTAGGGTTCAGCAGGGTTGACAGGACCCTCTGGGCCCAGGTGTCATGTCCTGGACTCCTTTTCTGCTTGTAGAGGTCTCCTCTGAAGACAGAGGTAGGTAGGTCTCCTACAGAAGGAAAAGCCTCAGCTGTATTTGTGGCTTTTGTGGGTTAGCAGCACCGCTTGCAAAGATAAGATGAGCTCAGCAAAATGACGTTCCCAAAATTGTGTTTTAAATGCATTAGCGAATGATTAGAGAAGGAACACTTGCCCAAATCTCTCTTGCTCAATTATGAACCATTCCCTTCCCCCTTTTACTTTCATCATGGCTATTATTGGCACATCTCTTCCTTTTCAAGAATCTTATTTAAAACTTGCCACAGCAAGTTCCAGCAAAGTGAGTTTTTACTCTGATGTGTACGGATTATCAGAGGATTATCCCACTGTTGTGAATTGCTTACAGTAAAGTGAACAATAAACGATCCAAGAAGTATGTCCTAAGAATATGGGGTTACTTGAACACATCTGCAGGTGAGATCACTTTTGAATATAACTTTACTCAAGGACCAATAGGCAGCATTGAGAATATGGCCTTTAGCCTGAGATTCTCATGCTAATCCAGCCCTGGTCACTGCTGCATTACACCATGTTCAATAATGTTCTGCTTACTGTTGAGTCACAGTGGGGTGGGGGACAGTGGGAAATGTTGGCGCAACTTCCTTTTGCGCAGGGGAGTGGATGCTAAGAAGGTATTATCTGGGTTTTGCAGGGGCTGAGGGGTTATTTTGCTTTGTGGCAGTGGTGTTATTGGTTATTATTGGTAGTCTTTACCTGGATGACAACTGCATATTTACAACATTTGGGGATTAAGAGCTTGGCTAGTACTGCTCTCCACCACCTGGACATCACTTCATTGCTGGTGTTCAGAACATCCCTGAAAGTGAAGTGACGGACGGGGTAAAGCAGCTGAACAATGTCACGTGGGTTCCCAAGCACAGTGCCACATTTCTAGAGCAGTCCCCAGCATTCCAGTGCCATCTCTGGTGCCCCTTTCATTGAGAACCGTATCCCTGCGGTGCAGGATTTTAGTGCTTACTGATCCTGGTGCCATTTGTGGAAGTACTGCCCATTTCTTCATGACTCCCAAGGTTTACCTCCTATACCTTAAGGGTGTGCCTGTTAGGGTGGTAGAGTGGTCATTCTGTTTTTCCCGAGAACCCAGGTTTGCTTATTCTCATTTTTTCTGCCTATTAGTACAATAAAGTAGCTTTGAGATAAATAGGTTTTGTTAGTTTTATTTTTTTTTATTTTGCTTTATTTCACACTGATTCTCATATTTTTTTTTGTTGTTGTTGTTTTGTTTTGTTTTTGGTTTTTGGTTTTTGGATCATACCCAGCAGTGCTCAGGAGTTACTCCTGGCTCTATGCTCAGAAATCGTCCCTGGCAGGCACGGGTGACCATATGGGATGATGGGATTCAAACTACCGTCCTTCTGCATGAAAGACAAACACCTTACCTCCATGCTATCTCTTTGGCCCTTCTTTTTTTTTTTTTTTTTTTTTTGTTTACACCCACTGTTGCTCAGGTGTTACTCTTGGCTCTGTGCTCAGAAATCGCTCCTGGCAGGCTCGGGGGACCACCATATGGGAGGCCGGTATTCATCCATCCTGGATCGGCTGCTTGCAATGCAAACACCTTTGCTGTGCTATCTCTCTGACCCTGATTCTCATCTTTTGACCCTGCATTTTCCCTGGAAAACAAAGTATTGTACAGAGGGAGAATTATTTGAAGTTCAACAAATCTAGTTTTTTCTTTCTGAATGTGAACTTCCTTTTGCAATTGTTCTTTTACTTGCTGGTGACAAATGCTGTTTCTCAACAGACTTTGTTAGAAGAAGTTGCTTTTGAAAGTAGGAAATGAATGGCTCTCCAGGCCTGCAGGAGAGGCATAGGCTCTGCTAGCAATCTGCTCAGCATGAGGCCCAGCTGGAGGTGGGTGTGGCTTCCAGCATCTAACATTTTCTAGCTGCAGTTTGAGCAGGTGTTATCATTCTGACCGCTTCAGAACAGCATGCTGTTTCATTCCCTGGGCAAGCTAACAGTTTCTCTTGTACATGCCTTCAAATGAACAAAATGCTTTTTGAGGAGGTTTATTTATGTTTACAGGCCAGGCCCATTTTGGAAGGAGTCAAAGGATTAAATTGGCATCACCTTTAGTTTTGGAAAGGCCTTTGGTATTTGATTTTTGTAGGTCAATATAAGGAAGTGATAAGTGTGTTAGGTTATTTGTGGTTTTGAGCTAATTTTAGTTGCCTGCTCACAGCTTGCTGTATATCCTTTGACATTAAGACATGCTTTCTAGAAAGCCATATTTCGAATGTAGGACATAACCTATATTCTCCTCTTGGCTATATTTCAAAATGACTTCCTGAGTACTTTGGTAGTTGGACCAAGTTTGAATAGGACATTCTTCTAAAGTCATTGATCCTAAGCTGGCTCGATAGTACAGCAGGAAGGTCCTTGCACACAGTTGACCTGGATTCGATCCTCGACACTACATATTGTCACTTAAACCCTACCTGAGCACAACCGGATGAGTCATTGATTTATTTGCTTAAGAGATGAGACATTTAACCTTATTCAACAAGTAAGTTAGCTTATCTCATACAAATTTGGAATTCCTGCCCATGCTAAGGGCTAAAAGGACAGAATTGATAGTAGAGATTTGGGGTGGTGGTGGTTGTTATTATTTTTGGATCATACCTGGCAATGCTATGGGATTACTCCTGGCTCTGAATTTATGAATCACTCTTGATGGACTTAGGAGCCCATTTGGGATATGGGAATTGAACCTAGGTCTGCCACATGCAAGGCAAGTACCCTAGCTGCTGAACTGTCAGCTCTGACCCTGATACTAGAAACTTTATTTTAAAGATTCTGCCCAAGATTGAGAATTTTTTGGGGGAAAAAACGTTGTTTTTTTGTTTTGTTTTGTTTTTGTTTTCAACCACACCCAGTGACGTTCAGGGGTTACTCCTGGCTATGCGCTCAGAAATCGCTCCTGACTTGAGGGACCAAATGGAATGAAAGGGGATCGAACCGTGGTTCATCCTAGGCTAGCTTGTGCAAGTCAAATGCCTTACCACATGTGCCACTGCTCTGACCCCTTGAAAACTTTTTTTAAACCATTGCATCCTGAGATGGTATCGAAGCAAAATGATTGGTGGGGTATAGGAAACATGAATCTTTTGCTTCTAAGGGCTGACCTTAAGTCTCCACTGTAGGTAAATTGACAAAACTGGTTTCAGAATATTCTCCTGGGATTCCCTCACCAGCCTTGAACCATAGTTTCCTCCAGGAACTTGTGAAGTCATGGGAAGGGGTACTCAAAAAATGGGATTGGGTTCTGAGTTTTCCCTGAACCGTTGGGGAGTTTGAAGGTAGTTTCAGATGTATGTCAGATGTGGTCAGACCAGAGTTGAAACAGTTCCATCGCCTATGGCTGGACCCATAAAAAGCCAGAGTGGAGTAGCTTTGTGAGACTAAGTTTGGTGGCCTACTTCCTGGGATTCCTCTATTTTACAAGTTGACCAGCACTTTAAAGTTTCATTATAGTCCCAGTTAAAACTGACAGTTTTTTATTATTGGGGGGGGGTATACCCAGCAGTGCTCAAGGGTTACTCCTGGCTCTGCACTCGGAAATCATTCCTGGCAGGTTTGGGGGACCATATGGGATGCCACGGATTGATCCTGGATTGGCTGCATATAAATCAAACCTTACCCACTGGGCTATCACTCTGGCCCCAGACATTCATTATTGTGCTCTGAAAACTAAACCACCCTCTGAGGGCATAACTATTAATTTGAAAAAAAAAAAAAAAGTGCCCCGTGCTACATTGATTGATGCCTTTTCGTTGGCCAGACTTCTCCTATCTAAAGATTAATGTGGTTTGGAATTGAGCTAATCTCCCATTCAAAGGAGATCTGCTTTGCTTGCGTCTTCTCCCAGTGAAGCCTCTTTCATAACAAAACTCCAGAGTGGTGGTACACATAGATTGGATTGAATTGTTCTGTGCTTTGGGTACTGTGCAAAGTGCTTTCCTGCAGTGACGTTTATTGTGTCCTATCAATTGTTCTTTAATGGCAGGAAAGGGTTAGTAGAACAATTCGGTGTTGAGCCTTGGTGTACTTCTCAGCCTGGCTTCTTCGGTACCCTGACTCCAGCGTCGGGATAGTATCCCAGGCCTGCTCATGCTCAGGGTAACCGCTGGCTATAGGGAACTCAAGCTGAGCAACTCCATTGGTTAGAACAAAGAGTAGCTTATTTTAACCCTCGCCATGTTTGTTTTCTATTTATTTATTTTGGTTTGGGGGCCACACATGGTGGTACTCAGGGGTTACTACTAGCTCTGCACTCAGAAATCACTCCTGAAAGACTCTGGGGACCAAATGGGATACTGGGGATCGGACACGGGTCTGTTTTGGGTCCACCATTTGCAAGGCAAACTCCCCACCGCTGTGCTACCTCTCCAGCCCTCTATGTTTGTTTTCTGACCTCTTACCTAGATGTCACACATTGGTCACCCACAGTCATATTTTGTTTGGTCCACACATTGTTTTTAAAAAGAGGAGTTTTAAGCTTTTAACCATTGTTTACAAATTATGAAATCACATGCCAACTTAGACTTTGGCCTTTTGAGAGCTTTGAAAATCCTGCCCCAGTCTGAGCTGAGGGCATTACATCTGTTGGCTGGACATACACAACTTCACACTGTGTAGATGACTCAACCAGTGGCATCAAACTGGGGTAGACTCCTTCTGGCTCCCAGCAGCAACCCCAGTTTTAAGCTGGCTTTTTTTTTTCTTGGTGTTTGACTATCAGTTAGAATTAAGATAATTTTAAAACTAACTAGTCTTATCAAAGTGCCTAAAATCAAGGCAGCTAAGCTGGAGGTTTAGTGACCAGTGTAAACATATCTACAGACTATCATGGACAATATGATTCTGCATGAAATTCTTTCTTCAGCTGCACTTTCCTTCCTGCCCTGCCCTTTCATTCCCTTCTCATCCTTGATCTGTTTCTGCTGTGACACTGCCACTATGTTTTTCCTCCATAAGACACTGAGTGTGATTGTGCTTTGCCCGTTGCTCAGTTAATTCCATGAGCTATTTTTAATGCCACCTTAGAAGTTTTATTGAGTGCCTTTGGGAATTGATTGTCAGCACAGATACTTGTGCTAACAGCACACCTAAGAGATGGTGTTTGAATGACTTGCTTTGCGTCATGGTTAGCCTCTTGTCATGTGACTGAGCTCATGATTTTGATTGTTTCTCTACTTAATCAAGAGATGAAATAAATAATAGTCATGTTTCTTCTAATAATTCATTGATGTTGAAAGGAATATGAGCTGTTTCAGTTCTCTCTTTGTCTAACAACACAAGTTTTATCGATCCTTCTTGAACATCTATTTTTTTTTTTTTTTTGGTTTTTGGGTCACACCCGGCAGTGCTCAGGGGTTACTCCTGGCTCCATGCTCAGAAATTGCTCCTGGCAGGCGCGGAGGACCATATGGGGCACCGGGATTTGAACCGATGACCTTTTGCATGAAAGGCAAACGCCTTACCTCCATGGTATCTCCCGGGCCCAACATCTATTATTTTTGTTCTGGTTGTTTAAGGACTCTTTTCAGTGGCTACTCAGGGGTTACTTCTGACTCTTGAGGGTGACTCAGGATACTAGAGGGAACCATGTGGTGCCCGGGATTAAACCCAGAACTTTTTTGTTTGTTTGGTTTTGGTTTGGGGCTACACCCGGTAGTGTTCAGGGGTTATTCCTGGCTCTGCACTCAGGAATTACAGGAATTATTCCTGGCAGGTTCAGGAGAACATATGGGATGCCAGGGATTGAACCTAGGTCAGCTGCGTGCAAAGCAAATACCCTAGCCACTGTGATAATGAGCTATCACTCCGGCCCCAAATCCATGCCTTTCTGCATGCAAAGCCTCTGCTCAGTCCTTTGAGCTATTTCTTCAATCTCAAACATGTTACTTTATTTTTGTAGGACAAATTAGAACAAGCAGTAGATAAGGAAGATACCTTGCTATCAGTCATGGTCTTTGTTCTATACTTGGTTACCACCCCCCCCTCCCAAAGCTTAATGCTAAAAAGCACAAAGCTAGCTCAATGATAATTGTGACATTATGGAATTGCCGCAAGATATTATTGGGGGCTGGAGCAATAGTACAGTGGGTAGGGCTGACCTGGATTTGATCTTCAATATCCCATATGACCCCCCCCCAGAGTGCAGAACCAAGGATAACCCTGAGTATCAGCGTGACCCCAAAACAAAAATATATATACATTATTACTGGACATATTAACTGAAAGCCAATTTCTCCATGGAGCTTTTCATTTGCCCTCCGTGTTTCTTCTGTTGTCTCAGTCACTTAAATGCAGCCAAACGTCATTTCTTAGGAAAATACAGGGCAACTGCTTTAGTGAGTGCCAGTCTCTGTATTAAATATTAAAGAGTCTGGCCCAGTGTTCTCCAACCATTTCTACACCTGCAGACTGGCACCTGTCAAGCATGCCAACTGTGGATCAGCAGTGAAAACCACTGTAGCAGACCAGTGGTTTTTCAACCTTCACACCTGTGGGCCACCACCTGTCTGCAAACCAGAGACTGAAGACCACCTCTGTAAGCAAAGAGGCTGCCTAAATTAATCTTTGCTGCATTGGAGTGCAGAATCTAAGGATCAGCAGGGTTGAACCCCTGGCCCTGGTCAGACCCTGATCCAGGGCTTGCCCTTCCTTGATTTCTGGCTCTTTGCTGTGGCCACAGCATAGACTGGAATGCCTGGCTCATTTATTAACTTTCTTCTTGGCTTTTCTTCTTCTCCTACCATCTTCCAACCTCCACTTATTTCTGTGGAGGTACTTTGTCTCAGTGTTTGTATTTTCCCTTCCCTATGCTGTTGCTTCTTATGGGGATGGTGAACGTGGCTAGAGTGGAGGCAGCCTATGGCTGTGTGCTTTCTCACTGCAGGGACAGCAGCTTAGTGTAAGTATCTTCTGTAGAAGGAACTTAATGCCAGTTTTACAGCTGACCGCTTTAGCTCCCCGTCACTGCTCTTTAGGCAGGTTGACAGCATGAGTTGGTTGTGTTTGTGTCAAGGGTTTTCTTTTCATTCTTTTTTTTTTAAACTAAGTATGCCTGTATAAATAGCAGAATTAAGAGCACTTTAATATGTAACATAAAGAGTTTGAAAAATAACCTTTCCGGGTAAACCTGACTCACGATGAGTAAATTGAAAATAAGCAGCTAGCCCCCTGATTTGCAGCTGATGCTGTGAGGAGAAAGGGCTCATTTATCAACTGTGAGGTTTAAAGGATATTTTTAATGATGTTGGCTGACTGACCACATTATGTGGTCTACTATTAGCACAGAGATGGCTTTGTTTGAATGGTGCTTTCAAGTCAAGTACCTTGTATAAGAACAAGTTTACTGTAATTTTCTTAACTTTTCTTAACTTTTAAATGACTGGTAGGTGCCCATTTTTAGACAGTGTAACATTTAGAGATTATAAATGTTGATGCTTTATGATTACAGCATTTTTTTTCTCTCCTTCCTCCCCACCCCAAGGTAACTTTAGTTTGCAAACCGTTGTGTCTTAGGGGTATAGTTTCCCACCCTATAGAATGTATGTTATCAGACCATACCACTAAAGTGCCTAGCCTTCTCCTTGTCCATGGGTCAATCCAAGAGGTCACCTCAGTTCTACAGAGCCCAAGAGTTTGTTTTCATTAAATACTGTGTTCCTGTGTTCTGTGTCTATCCCACAGATGATACCCACAGTGGTATTTGTCTTCTGATTTAGCTCACTTGGCCCAACCCCTCCAGTTCCATCCAAAAGTAAGAGCTCATCTTTCTTTATGGTTGAATTGTATTCCATTGTATGTATTGACCTTGGCTGTTGTAAACAGTGCTGACAAAGGTGTGCATATATATTTTCATATTAGTGTTGTATTCTACACTAGGATCTAGGAGAGGAATTGCTAGATCACTTGGTAGAACTGTTTTGAAAAATCTGACTTTTCCATGGAGGCTGGATCAGTTTCCATCCCTACCATTAATGAGTTAATGAGGGTTCCTTTTTACTGTTTACCTCTCCAGGAATGGTTGTTTCTAGCCATTTTGAAATAGGCAGTCTCACTTCACTGGTATGAGTTGAGTTGATAACTGTCATTGTCATTTATTTCCCTTACAGTAAATAAGAAACATTCTTTCATGTACCTCCTACCAGGATTTCTTAAGTTTCATCACAAAAATTATAACCAAGGGACTGAAGAGATAGTACAGTTAGTAGGATGCTTCCTTGCACATAGCCAACCTAGATCCAATCCCTGGCACCCCCAAAGGTCCCCCTAGTTCTGCCAGAAGTGATCCCTGATCCTTAGTGCAGAACTAGGTGTGATCCAAAAACAAAACAAAAATCACTTTGAGTCAATCTTAATAATCATTAAGATCCCCAATCACACGGCTCGATTGGTCCCACGAGGGTCGAGTGAGACCATCTTACCGGTGGGGGTCCCGGTCCGTAGCTCGGCTCAGCAGAGAGGAGGAGAGAAGAGTGCAATCTCATCTTTAACCTCAGATCTGTGTCTCCCTCTGCTGCTGGTTCAGATCTCAAGCTCGACCACCAGGCTACCAACATACTCTCTCACAAAACAGTCTCCTGGGGCCAGAAAGATAGCACAGTGGTAGGCGTTTATAGTGGCTTGAATCCCGGCATCCCATATATTCCCCTGAACCTGCCTGGAGCAACTTCTGAGCATAGAGCCAGGAGTAACCCTTGAGAGCTGGCAGGTGTGACCTAAAAACAAACAAAAACCAAGAAAACAAAACAGGCTTCTTCATCTCATTGCACAGACCTTGTGTATTTGCACTTGACACCTTTTCCTTTACTTCTTTATGCATCTATTAATTTAGTTCTTGGTTGGGGGCCACACCTAGTGGTGTTCAGGGTTTACTCAGTACCCGGTCACTCATGGTGATGCGGGGTGGGGGGGGATTTTGTTTGGTGCTGGGTCATGAACTTGGTTCTCCTGTCTGGTATTGGCCCTTTAAGCTTTCCAGGCCTTGAGAGTACCTGTCTCTAAGAGAGTGTGGTTCCCTCGATTATGTGTTACTTCATGTTTTGTGACCATCTTCCAATACTGTTTCTGTCTTCTTGGGCTTCCGCAAGGCCCTTGCTGCTGTCACTGTGTCTTACCGTCTTCCTCCATTAGAAATGGCTTTTATAGGGGCCCGGGAAATAGCATGGAGGTAAGGCGTTTGCCTTTCATGCAAAAGGTCATCGGTTCGAATCCCGGTGCCCCATATGGTCCCCGTGCCTGCCAGGAGCAATTTCTGAGCATGGAGCCAGGAGTAACCCCTGAGCACTGCTGGGTGTGACCCAAAAACCAAAAAAAAAAAAAATGGCTTTTATTCGTTTTTTAGTGTGTGCTTTGTTTTTATTTTGTGGGGGTGAAAGGTCCTCCACATGCAAGTCATTTGTACCACTACCTGTAGAAATGTTTGAACAAGTGGGTCACTGTGTCCTTGTTCATATATCCCAGCCTCTGCCCACCCCAGAGGGGTGAAGCTTCACCCTATCAAGTCTCTGAAGTAGTACTTGACGTGGCCACTTTCATCTGCTTTATTGCTACATCTTTGTCATCACTGTTTCTCATGGTTAACTTCTATTTGCAGCTTGATTGTTCTCTACACTGATTTCCAGAGCCCCTTTCCTGTTTCTTTTCTTGTCTTCTGAATCTCTAGCCCTAGCTGCACCCTGGAGCATCTTCTCTCTTATTGGTCTGCAGGTGGGTGGTCTCCTCATGCTGTCCAGCTTCATTTCTGCTCCCGGAAGCAGCATTCCCCTTGAATTCCCAGCATGTCCAAACACATTTCTCCACCACAGCCTGGAGAAGCACATTTGCTTCCTGAAATGGTAATGGTCTCTGACTCTTCCGGAATCTTTCACAGGTTGTTTCCTCAGCCTAGAACATTCTCGGGCATTCTTCTTCCTTCCAGCTACATCTTAGGCCTCCTTTTTGCATCTGTTCTTTCTGATGTCCTCTTTCCCCAGGTCATAGGTGAAGTGCCTTCTTGGCCCTCTGTACCTTCTCCATAGCTCTTTGTGTAATTATCCTGCTTTTATACCCATTGTTCAGTAATTGACTGTTTACTTGCCCATTACCAAGCAACCTGGCAAGCCCTAGGAGGTGCAGGGCTACTTTCCTGCCAGGAATTTGCATCTCTGAGTATTCTGAGAGTGTTTGGCACATAGAAGGTACCCAGCAAATAGTTCCTGAAGGGAAGAGACTAGTTGTTCTCTTGGAGAAGGTTCTTGAATTGGAAACTAGAGCAAACCATAGGTTCCTGAAGTTAAGTGCACATTTGACTTTCTCTATTTTCTGTTTTGATTTTCTTTCTTTCTTTCTTTCTTTCTTTCTTTCTTTCTTTCTTTCTTTCTTTCTTTCTTTCTTTCTTT
>PVKC010009673.1:0-14822 GCA_004027635.1 Crocidura indochinensis | reverse complement strand
GTGTGTGTGTGTGTGTGTGTGTGTGTGTGTGTGTGTGTGTGTACTAAGTCATCTGTCATCTGTAGTCAGCTCTTGTCATCCTCACCCATCATGCTTTTCATGCCATGAATGAGCCATCCCATTCTGGAAGGCCATTTCCCTTGGTTTCTGAGCACTTGTGTTCCAGTGTGGAGGCAAGTCAGAGATGCCAATGGTGAATGCCTCCATCCTTCAAACTTAGTAGGTTTGGTAGAGCTGGGGCTGCCTAGTGCTGACAGGAAATGGAGGCATTTATTAAAAGCCAGAGTTGTCGATTTGCAGGAAGCAAAGCTCTCGTTAGCATCTGATTCTGTGGTTGCTTTGGGGTCCTCTGTCAAAGGAAAGACCTGGTCATGAAGGGGAGGAATGGTTTTAGTCTCTGAGGTTAGTTACTTTTCCTGAAGTAATTTTTGCCTTTAGAGTTTCATTTCTTTGGAATTTTCTGAGACTTTGATCTTGCCAGAAAAACTCACAGCAAAAATATTCTGGGCGGGTGAAGGATCTACTGTTTTATTTTCAACGTTTTCTTTCTTTTTTTTTTAGTTTTTGGTTTTTGGGTCATACCGGCAGTGCTCAGGGGTTACTCCTGGCTATACACTCAGGAATCACTTCTGGCAGGTTTGGGGGACCATATGGGATGCCAGGTTTTGAACCACCATCCTTCTGCTTGCAAGGCAAACACCCTACCTCCGTGCCATCTCTCCAGCCCCATTTCAACGTTTTCTTAATGTAAAATATTTGGTTCAGCCCTTGGTTTGTTACATGCCAAGCTCAACTTTGCCCTCATCTTTGGAATCTTACAAAATGAGCTATAGTACTTGGATGGTGAACAGAAGAGGGATAAAATAAACGTAAAACTATGTCTCTTGCCCAGGCAAGCCTAGCTTTAAGGCTTGGTGCTCAGTAGCTCATCTAGTCTGGCTGAGAAGCAAATATATTGGGGGCGGTTTGGTTTCTCATATTTTATTTTTGTTGTTGTGGGTTTGCCTTTTAAGCTAAAAAGTGTGTGTGTGTGTATGTGTGTGTGTGGGGGGGTGTGCTTAAAGTTAGAGTTAGAATAAGACAGCATTTTACTTCATTTTTTTTCAGAACACTTTTCTGTGTCCAGTTTTAGTGTAAGTTTTGGTAAAGGACATGGGTTAAGGATTGTTGCATTGCACCAGGATGAGTGGCTGTCTTAGAATAGAGGAAGATCCTTCCCCCATCTCAAGCCCCATGCCACTACATTTTTGTCCAGATTTTTTTCCTCTCAACGAACCCCATGGCTATCTGCGTTCTCTTTAATTCAGTTGCTGAACTAGATTTTTTACTCATGAGCATGCCTTCTATCAAGATAGAAGGCCAGAGGTGGCAGCAAGATAGAAACAGTTTAAAGACGGTTGTAGGGATAAGTCCCAAATGGCTTGTGGGAGATGGCAGGGCAAGCAGCCATTGCTCATTTTCCAGAATGTTGGCCCCCTTATCATGTGTTTATCAGTTGTTCTCATAATCATACTCTGTCTTGTTTTCCCCCTGTTGGTTCCTTTACCTCACCACCCTCTCCCTGCACCCCCTGCCTACCACAGCCACCACCAGCAATTCCGGACATGTTGGATCTTGGGGCTACTTCCATATAAGGGTGCATAGGGCAAGTGGTATTGGCTTTAGAGCCAGTAACCAAACTGTGGGTTCTCAGCCTATGTGCCTCATGACATTTGACTGACTGTAAAAATAGCAGTAAACTACTGTGTCTCTGACTTGTCTGTTTCCCCAGCAGTCACTGTAACCTCCAAAAGCCAATTGAAGAATTTGGAAAGATGGTTAATAAATGACCAGCAAACTACAAAATAGGGCTCATTTCTAACAAACTGCATTTAAAAGTTGTTGTTTCATATAACATTTCTCTCATATGGTCCTTTTACATGCACAGCATTTGGATAAAAAGCCTTTGCTTTTATCATGGAATATCTGGTCTATGAGTATCATGGAGTATCTGACTTGTGAGGCTCAAACTTCACTGCTTTCTAGAGTATTCCCTTAAATCTTACTTGAATCACCTCACTGGAACAATGAGTATTTTTGGTTGGCCTGGCATCAAAAATGGTAACCAAGCATGAAAGTACAGGCAGTCCAGAGGTATGCCTGCTTTGGAGAACTGGAAATGGGTTCATTGACCTCTGAACATGTTTTTCTGTACAATCAACATCATGAATGGTGGTTGAGTGCCAAGCTTACCCAGAAAACCTGTTTGTTTGCCCTACTGCATACCTGTGGTACCCCAATGAATATAATACGCAATTTCCCCACAGAATGACTCTATAGGATAATGACTGCTACTGTAGTACTTAATACTATCATAATTGTGATTTTATGAGTAAAAAACTGTAGTCAGGATCATCTAGAGCCTAATATGCTTGAGGCATGTCTGCCTGTGGGAGTGAAACCTTATCCCTGGGGCTTCACTGGAGGGGTTCCTCTTTACCTCCAAGGAATCCCTAGATTTGGGGTATAATGGATAAATTCTCCCAAGGGCATTAGGGGCCTGACTCTCTTATTTCCCCCTTATGTTACCTTTTCCACAAATTTCCAGGAAATAGTCCTTTTTTTGTGTGGGATTTCTGTGCTCAGAAATCACTCCTGTAGGCTTAGGGGACCATATGGGATGCAGGGGGGTTGAATCCAGGTCAGCAATGTGCGAGGCAAACACCCTACCCGTTGTGCTATTGCCTTTGCCTTAATAGTCTTGTTTTCTTACTTTGTTCCTTTTTTTTTTTTTTTTCAACTTGTAGCCAAGATTTTTGACTCTGCTCTATAACTAAATAGTCCATTGAAATATCCCATTTGTGAAATAAATTTATTGTCCTTTGAGGGATTTTTTTTAGGGGGATGGAGACATACCCAGCAGTACTTAGGGGTCACTTCTGGCTCTGCACTTAGAAATCACTCCTGGCAGGCTCAGGGGACCATATGGGATGCCAAGTGTTCCAGTTGGCTGCATGTAAGGCAAAAGCCCCTACCTCTGAGCTATCGATCTGCCCACCCCCGTTTTGAGTTTTTTTCTTTTAAGCTGTTTCATGAAACTACGTGTTATGGCAAGCTATAACATAAGCCGGGTTAGTTGTCTTGCCATCCCAGATGATTCTCCTTCTTAATTGACTCATCTACAAAACACCGGCTTGTTTATTCACATTGCTTTTCTGGACTGTCTTTCACATTTAAGGTTAGTTTGCAGACCAAACTTGACAGTGTGCTTTATATGGAAACCTTCTAAAACTACCCACCACAGCAGCAGTCAGGGACTAACCACCTCATCTCTCATCCTTGTAGGATATAGGCAGAGAGGGTCTGAGTGGCACAGCATAGCCTGGCCAAAGTGTTTTGGGAATAAATCGTTTGTCTCTTTGATTCTCGTCATCCATAAATACCATATCTCCTCCCCACAAACTAGACTTGGTTTCAGCGATCAAGTCGGCTACCTGATTAATGCCAGCAGGTCTGGAGCGTGTCCTTTCAGCTAATCTTGCTTCCAGCTGGCATGTGGAGTCTGCATAGCTGGGGAGGCCTGGTGTGCTTTCGTGATCCTTTTTGTCCCAGACTTGACAGCTTCTGTTTGACTTCTCAGCAGGATACCTATGCACCCCCCAGAAAGGAGGACTGGATATGCCAATTTTTTAAGTTTCAGTCTGGCATCATGTGGCCACAAAGATGAGTCAGGTAGGGCTGGAGGTGGGCCATAGCTGCACAGAACCACAGACTATTCCACAAGTTCATTCTGGCATAATGTGATGGAAGCTTCTGGCATTCTCCCACCCCATAATGGTTCTGAGCACATAAGGGGGTAAAGGGTGTTGCTGGGCACAGAAAGTATATTAAACAGCACTTTTTGCTTTTAGCAAAATTTTATTCAAATGAAACTTTAGACTTCTCTCTTTAATTTACTGGCAGTTCTGGAAATGTCTATACCAGAAAATCACTCAAGCACTTAAGCCATTTTTCACCTATGCAAATATGCTACAGTCTTAAAATAAATCAGAAATGTGTTGCCTATAAGGTTTTATATATTATGCATTATTTTTCTATTAAATAGGTTGCTATAGATGATTTCATACTTTTGTTTAGAAGTTGCATTTTGTACTATGGAATATTGTATATGCTTACAAGTTAACATGTGGATCTCTCCTTACTTGCACTGACTCAGACCCCTAGTAGTTGTTTTAGGGGTCACACTTAGCAGTGCCAGGGATTACTCCTGGCTCTGCACTTAGATATTATTCCTAACAGGCTCGGGGAACCAAACTGGATGCCAGGGATTGAACCCAGGTATGCTGCTTGCAAAGAAAATGCCCTACCCACTATGCTATCACTTCAGCCTTATCTACCAGTAATTTATTTTATTTTATTTGGTTTTTGGGTCACACCCAGCAGTGCTCAGGGGTTACTCCTGGCTCTACACTCAGAAATCGCTCCTGGCAGGCTCGGGGGACCATATGGGATGCCAGGATTCGTACCACCGTCCTTCTGCGTGCAAGGCAAACACCCTACCTTTATGTTATCTCACCCGCCACCTACCAGTAATTTTTAATTATTTGGTTGACCTTCTTGTGCACTTGTCTACAATTCTGCAGCTTTAGTCTCAAGACAATATCTTTTCTTCACCTTGCCCTCCTCCTGTTCCTCCCATTCCACCTTCCTTACTATTAACCACTTTAGTTCTGCTTGGGCACTTCATTTCCATCCTGGCTTTTCTAGGACAAAAAATGAATTTTTTAAATGTTTTTGTTTGTTTGTTTGTTTGTTTAGTTTGATTTGGTTTGGTTTGGTTGTTTTTAGGGTCACACCCAGTGGTGCTCAGGGTTACTCCTGACTCTGCACACACAAGTCACTCCTGGCAGGCTTGGGGAACCATATGGAATGCTGAGGATCGAATCGGGCTGGCCACATGCAAGGCATACAAACACCCTACCTTCTGTGTTATTCCTGTGGCCCCTGTTTTTTTTTTTAATTGATCATCATGAATTACAAATATTTATGATTTGATATTTATGATTTATGAGTTTTAGGTATGCATTGTTCCAACACTAATCCTTCCACCAATATCTACTACTTTCTATCAATGTCACCAGTTTCCCCACAGTACATTTCCCCTCTGTGATTATCGTAGTCTTCCCTTCCCTAACTTATTCCTGACCCCTGCTCCAGTGGCAGTTTCCTACTGAAGACTTTCCACCGCCATTGGGCATATGATTGATAGTCCACTGGGAAGTTCCTTTATATTTTACATATAAGAGAGGTCATTGTGAATCTGTTCCTCTCCCTCTAACTGATTTCACTCATGATCTGATCTCCCCCAAATGATGTATTTCTCTTTGAAAAAAAAAACTGGCTCTGAACTGCTACGATTTAAGCCCCCAGATTCATGATCTCCCCAAGAACAATATGGGCTGCTCAAAGCTGGTCTGGCCCAACAATTGTACCCTTCTTCCCCTTCACAAACTCTGCCCTTAATAAGACTGTGTATCATCTATACCTGAGCCCCCACCACTCAGGCACCCCACATCAGTGGAGCACATGACACCTCTCCCCCCACGGGACCACACCCCATCTACTATTTGAATGTTTCTAGCTGGAAGAACCATATAATGCCTTTTCTAGTCCACTACAGTCTCATTAGTGAATGAAAAGATCCTCCAGGGATGTCAGTATTTAGGCTACATCGAACCAAAATAGAGCCAAGTAAGGAGGACAGGCAGTTTTTGTAACAAAGAGACCTCTTTCATGCTCAGTGGAAGATGGAATGAAGGAGGTCTCTTTGTTACAGAAACTGCTCTGACTTTACTTCTGGAGCCAGAAAACCAAGGGGACTCTCATCAACCTGACTGTATAGCCATGATCAGTGGATTTTTAGTGGGTGCATGATTTCTCATATGTAGTCTGCTTTTTTATATGGCTTTCATTTTGTGACTCATTCCCTTTGTCATCAGAAAATACCTCCTATTTGCAGTTCTGAGGTGAAAAAAAGGAACAGGCCATTGAGAGAAAAAGAAAATATGAAGACAACAAGAGAGAAACCAGAGTGGAATTGTATGGGGTAGCTAAAAAGTACATTTAAAAAAGAGAGAGAAATGAGAAAGACAAAAAACAGGAAGGTAACTGCCTGTCAACTTGACCTGGGAAGGAAATGTGGTCCTCTGCACCTGTCAGGGCTTCTGGCCGCAGGAGTAGGCAGTACTTTCTGTCTGGAATCACTCTCCCTAATAGGAAGGGACAAGTCCTGGCTGGCTGTGGTCAGCTGCCCTGAGTAATTAAGTTCTGAACATAGATGGAAGCTTCCTAAACAGAAGAACATGTTCATCAAACCTATTCAAGTGCTGATGCTTGTAACTTAATCCAGTATTTATTGAACATTGTTTTGGAGGTTCAGGATAAAGTTGTCAGATATGAAAACCAAATTATTACTAAAATATCAGGAAAGATTGCTTCTGTTTGACTGTGATTGATACATTTAGAAAACCCAGCTTAAAACAACCACAAGAGCCAACAAAGGTATCATGACTGTTAGGTAGCATGATTAGGTTGTAAAATAATGCATGCTTCTATACATCTATGTAAAATCCAGGGAAATCATTCACTAATGTTTACACATTCATGAAGAAGGGTGAGCGCTATTAGATGATCTACATGGGTTGTATTTCATTGTGTGTGGAGGGCTTTTTTGGGCTTTTTTTTTTCTTTTGGGTGGGTTGATTTTGGGCCACATCTGGCGGTGCTCAGGGGTTATTCCTGGCTCTGTGCTCATAAATCACTTCTGTCATGCTCAGGGAATCATATGGGATGCTGGGGATTGAATCCGGGTCCGTCTCTGGTCAGTAGCATGCAAGGCAAATGCCCTACCGATGTGGTATTACTCCGGCCCCGATGTGTGTGTGTGTGTGTGTGTGTGTGTGTGTGTGTGTGTGTGTGTGTTGTATGCCCTACACATGTTTTGGGGTTGTTTTGTTTTGTTTTGTTGTTGGGGGATACACCAAGCAGTACCCAGAGCTTGCACCTGGCTTTTTGCTCAAGGATCACATTTGGCAATCCTCAGGCTACCATATCAGGAGCCGAGAATCAAACATCGGTCATAGTTGTATCTCCCACCCTTTACTGTTTTTCCCAGCTGAATCACCTTGATTTTCATGTATGTTGTTCCTATGTATCTTTCACCCTCCCCCCCTACCCACTTTTGACCAGGCTAGATCACTTTGTGTTGTTGGCCATTGGCGCTTCCCAAGCTCACTCAGCACCAGGCCATCCTCCATGCTCTCTTATCCTCAGTTAGGAAAGGGGGCATTTCCTATATCTAGGAAGGGAACTCGGGGGTCCTTGCCTCAGCTCTCAGACCTCTCTCCAGTCATCTTTGCGAAGTTACTTAGAAACTGGCTTTGCGCTTTCTAAGATCTCCCGTCCCCTATCCTACCTCTCATTGAACCCTTCCTGATATTGGCCCTTGAGTCTGTTTTCTGCTCTATAAATTTCTGCTCTGAGCTTTGTCCTGAAAAGTGTGTATGGTTCCTTTGTTCTTAGAATTCCTGGGGCTTAGACTGATGGATATGCTGTGTGGGAAGGGAGCCCCATCTGTCCTATTTGGCTGCTGGCTCAGTTGCCCTTGATAGTGTGTCTGGTATTTGAGGTGCTGATCTGAGGGCACTGTGCAGGCTTTCCTCCCACACCAGTGCTCATCCACCGAGTTCCCTGAGAACCCTCTCCACTTGGACTATCTGGCAGAAGGGTAGTTGGCCTGCTTTGTCGTTAGTTGTTATCTCTGCTCTGTTCTCTTTGTTCTCCTTTGTTCTTTTGCTGCGCTGCTGTTTATTTTTATGGAGGAATTCAGGGAGAGTCCAGAGCTATGTCTCTGTTGCCACCAACTTCCCAGAATCACAGAGCCAGAATAATCTTTCAGAAACACAACACATCTGTCACTTCCCCTCCTTGCAAAAGAGGCATTGGTGAATGTCAGACTCATGGTGAGTGTGTGCAGACTGGAGAAGGGGGCTATCCCTGCTAGCTTGGGGATCATTTCCTAGTGGTGGGGCCATCGTGGTGAAAGGTGAAACCAGGTGGGCAACATGCAAGGCAAGTGCCTTCCTCTGCTGCCTTGAATAGAGATGACAAAAATCCTCCTCTTTTCAGAAAGGAAGCACACTTAGATACCAGATTGAGTGCATATCAGCTTGTTCCAGTGGGGCTGCTAGCTCAGGTTTGTGCAGGGCTCAAGGGGCCAATAGCCAGTGCAGCTCTACCTGCCTGTGTTGATGGCTGGAGGGTGCCTGCACTGTTCTAGATCTCCTGACCCTGGCTGGGATCCTTGTGGAAAAGGCAGTCTTTGACCCTCTCTCCCAGTTTTCTAGGGTGGAGAGGAGCCTGCTCTAAAGAACAGAACCTAACACAGACCAGAGCCAGTGTTGCCTGTGGGATCAGGGAAGAGGCAGGCTTCTCCCAGAAGTGTTTCTCTCCAACCTGCCTTTCCCTGGATATCATTGCAGGGAAGGGCTTGTTCCTGGAAAAGTACCCAGAGCTTTCTTTTTAGGGGTTCAGGCAAGAAGAGAAGTAGCTTGGCAGATTTCTCCCTGATTCCTTATATTGCCAGGGCTTGGTTTTCTATTCTCTTCCTGCTATTCCATCTCTGTGTTCAGTGCCTGCCCCTGGGAAGCTAGGTCCTTTCCAGCCTCCGGCCTTCATATGTGCCATGGTCAAGTTCATGCTGAGGGACTACATGACCATCCTGGCTAGTGCTGCTCCTAGCAGGGTAAACAGGCCCAGAGAGCATCTCTTTGGGAAAGTTCCCAGTGGTGAGAGAAAGAGAGAGAGAAAACATGCATGTACTCACGCACACAGCACCCCAATGTGAGTGTGGACACCCAGCCCAGCAGCTAGTCCATCACAGTCAGGGAGCAACCGTCCTTTCACTCTGCCTAGTCTGCTAGCACTTTCCTCTTGTGAAAAATGGCTTCTCCACACTGCAGGAAAACTTCTAATAGTGATTCTTTTTTTTTCCTGGTTTTTGGGCCACACCCGGTGACACTCAGGGGTTACTCCTGGCTATTTGCTCAGAAGTCGCTCCTGGCAGGCACAGGGGACCATATGGGGAACTGGGGGATTGAACCGAGGTCCGTCCTAGGTTAGCACAGGCAAGGCAGGCACCTTACCTGCAGCGCCACCGCCCGGCCCCCGTGATTCTTTTTTTTTTTTTTTTTTTTTTAAAATATGGAACGCTTCACGAATTTGCGTGTCATCCTTTTTTTTTAAGTTAATATATTGTGATGACATGAAAATGTGATTAGGTTGATTTGTTTTTCTAAGATTCTTTGCAAAATCCTTGATCCGTTTTATCCTGGGAATTTATTTTTCTGCTGGCCCATTTTGTGAGCCTTGGGAGAAAGAGCAGGTCTGGCTAATTGGAGAATCTTTAAAGGCTATTAGCTCTGCAGCAGCTTCAGTTATTTGTGTAATAATAGTGACCTCAGGTCTGTATCTAGCAATCTCTGTATGGATTTTGGCTCTATATAGTTTTAGTTGTGACGTTGAGGTATTGAGCAAACCCTCTTGAGGAAGGATTCAGCATCCGTCAGCCTTCGAAAGCTTCTAAAAATTGATCATATGTTATTAGCAAAGGTTTCCTGTCTTTTTGCATTATAAAGTAAATGTATTTTTTATGTATTTATCTCTAACAAGGCAGAAGGCCAAAAGCTCATGCAGTTGTTATCCAAGCTATGGCTGAAGAGGAGAGAGGGCAAAAATTTCTTAAAGAACCCCTCTTTGTAGAAGCAAGAGATAGGCCTACTAAACTTCTGAGTGCTGTTGCTTCTTTGCCTTTGCATGTTCTTTTGGGATCACTGCTGGTGGGATTTGGGGGATACTGTGGGGTGTCAGAGATTGAATCCAGGTCAGCTAAGTGCAAGGCAAGTGCCCTACCACTGTGCTATCTCTCGACCCCTAAAAGTTTTTTAAAGCTAAAAAACGTATAAGGAAAACTGCCTTTTTTGTTTGTTTGTTTTTTGTTTTTTTTTGTTTTGTTTTTTTGGGTCACACCCGGTGACGCTCAGGGGTTACTCCTGGCTATTCGCTCAGAAGTCGCTCCCGGCAGGCACGTGGGACCATATGGGGAACCGGGGGATCGAACCGAGGTCTGTCCTAGGTTAGCACAGGCACCTTATCTCCAGTGCCACCGCCCGGCCCCAGAAAACTGCCTTTTTAATGCAAACCGAAAAAATGATCTGCTAATGAATATGTTGAACAGAAATGTTTTCTCTGTCTTTTATTATAAGCTTATATAAACACTAAATCCTACCAGATATACCTGGAGGAAAGAGATATTGTTTAAGAACATCCTGCTCATTTTTCCTTAAAAAACCTCAAAATGCTTTTTTGGGCCACACCCAGATGTATGTTGGGCTTACTCTTGACTTTGCTCGGGGATCAAATCCTAATGGGCTGTGTGCAAGGCAAGCACCTTACCTACCCTACTGTGCTTTCTGTTCAGAAATACATTTTAGCTTTAAGATTCTGCATATTTTAATCTTTTGTTCTTGATTCTTTTTGTTCTTGATTCTTTTAATTTTCTAAATAGTGGTAAAGAAGGAGTCTGTATCTTACTAAAAAGCCAATACTATGATTCAATTAAAATTTTATTAAAATAAATAAAAATATTTTTAATTCCCCAATTATAATTGTTCCTCTGCCTTTAAAATACAGTGATTTATTAATTCTGAGATTAGAATGATCAGATGCAGTTGTTTTGGTACTCTGAATTTAGAGAATAACAACTACTCTGATATATAATGATGACATGAAGCTCAGGATAACTGTTAACAAATGAGCAAACCAGCACAAAAACCTTTTCAGCATTGTGTGTGAAAGTTCTAGCTTTGTTGGTTTTTGTCGTGAGTTCCGTATCTGTGTACTTACTTTACTCAATCATGGATGCAGTGCTAGAGCTCAAACCTGGCTCTTCATACATTCTAGCCTAAAATGAGGTTTTATTTGGTTTGGTTCACAAGGTTGTTTATACCGGGGATTCAGGCATACAGATTGAGTGACTGTTTAATTTCAAGATGATATGTCACGTTGAGGAAGATGCTTTCTCTTTGGTCATCAGTAAAAGAATTTGCAGAGGGAGTTCGGTGGGTTTGAATACATTCAGATTGAGGTGATGTGAATCTGTAGGAAATGAATGGACAGCAGAAGAGAATTCGCCATTCATGAGCCAAGTAGCAGTAACAGCCTTGCTAGCTAGCTCTCTGTTGATGGTTTTAGGATTATTCTTCCATGCCAATATATAACTATCCATACATTTAAATAGATAATATATGAAATATTAATATTGATAAATATTAAATAATATTAAATATTAACAAATATGTATTAATATGTTAAATATTTTGGCTTTGGGGGCCACACCCACTGGTTGTCAGGGATCACTCCTGGTAGGACCAGGGTGTGGGCACTGGGGATCAAACACAGGTCAACCATATGCAAAGCAAGCACCCACCTGCTATACTTAGAGCTCTGGTCTTCATACATTAAAAAAAATTTCTAAGTGCAAATAAATGCATTTGAAAGGTGGTTTCTAGCAATAGACAAAGAGTTGATGGCTTTAAAATGTGTAAAAAGCTTTCAGAGTCATTTGTTAAGGGTCAATTCTAAATCATCCATAGGCAGAGCACAGAGGCAATGCTCTTTGTTCTCACAAGTGCATGGCTCCTTCATCCAGTGAAGGATGAAGGAATCCACACACATTGGTGGATTGGGCACGCCAATTGTTTTGTTTCTTACTGAATCATTTTGAAGTATAATAAGATACAAATTAAAATGTGTTGAAAAACCGGGGCTGGAGAGCTAGCACAGCTGTAGGGTGTTTGCCTTACACACAGCCAATCTAGGATAGACAGTGGTTCAAATCTCAGCATCCCTTATGGTCCCCGTGAGGCCTGGAGTGATTTCTGAGTGCAGAGCCAGGAGTAAACCCTTGAGCTCTGCCAGGTGTGATCCAAAAACCAAAAAAAAAAAAAAAAAAAAAGTGTTGAAAAACTTATTTCCTTGTTTTGTTGAACTTTGTGTAAATTAATGTGGGAGTATGTGGCAAATGTTCCTTAAATAGAACCCCTTCATAATAGAACCAATTCATAATAGAACAGATCCTTAACATTAAGTTTTGACAGGAATAGCATCAAATTCCTTCTAGGCTTCTGTAACTTACTCTGAGTCTCACTCCTAGATGAGGCAGCTTTTGGGATCCCTAATCCTTGGAGACCACTCTGGCTACTTGAGTCCTCGAAGAATCATTTTGGAATTGGTACTTGGCCCTATACCTTGCTATGACTGCTTTTGTGATGACAGAGACAGAAGCCTTACAAGTAAGGCTGTGGCTTTGTTTTGCTTTTTTGAAGATTTTGCAGAGTGCCACACTCTTCATCAACAGCCAGCCATACACCAAGTATGTGCAGTCACTGGTTGTCCAGCAGCAGGTTACACATGCACATGTGAGCCCTGCACAGTCACATGAACTGAGACGAGCCTTCTCAGCCCAGGCAAACCCAAGGGCCTGTTTCTGGAATCAGGTGCAGATAAGTAGTAGTTGAATCTGGAAGAAAGGTGTCTTGCAATAGTACACATACAGAAGTCACTTGATCAAGATATTGTATCAAAGAACTTTGTCCAGGATTTCATAAGGAGTTCTGAAAGCCATTAAAGAAAAAGTAAAGACCAGTATAGGAAGAATGTGGACTAATCTGATTCCAGCTATATGTTGGGTCCCTGAGACAGGCAAAACTACTAAGTTACTTGTTACTACTACTGTAACAAGATTAGGTTGTTGGGTATTTGAGGAGAGGGAGAGGAAAACAAATGCCTTGTGGGCATATAGGACAGAGAAGATCTTCTGTGTGAAAAATACTGTACTGGTAGATAGATGCCCAAGACCTTTTAAAAAACATAAATCTGTCTGCCCAGTACCAAGAGCAGGCCTTGCCTCAGAACACTACCAGGCCTGCCATTCAGAAGAGTGGCCTCTTGCTCTTTTGTCCAGATGTCTTATGAGCAGGTGTGACCCTGCTTCAGTGCTTCTGCTCTGGACAGTTACTTGACCATAACTGAATTTTCGGATGTTATTTACTTGCATCCAGATCTGCTTTCTTGAGAAGAAATGGCAAATAAACCAAGTATAGAAACCCACAGATTGGGCTCATAGGTATTATTGTCCTTTGGAACCTTGGAATAAGACAAACATGTGTTGGCAGAGGAAACATTCACCAAATGGAGGGGTTTCGATTCTTGTCAGTAAGCCGTCTGCCACCAAATTGATTTCAAAAGATTTTTCTCCTGAAACCCTAGTTTGAAGCCTTGCAGTGCAAAGTGCCTGTGAATTTGTGCATATAGCCTGGTGCCATGTTCTCAGGCCCATTTCAGTGGATTATGATATTCAGGAAGAGGGCAAGAAGGGTGCAGCGGAGGTAAAGATTAGGGCTCCTAGAATACTCCTTCCTGCCTTCTCCAGAGGGAGAGGTCTTTGGTGTGTGGGTCTGGGGTGCAGGTGTGTTACAAGTCAATTTCAAGAGAATCTTCCTGTATAGAGTTCTCACCCCTTTATAGACCTTAACCCACAAGAGAGATGCATCTTCACTGATCCGAAGCTAACTCAGGGTGTGGCTAAGCAACAGCCCCGGCCTTCAAAGTAAGTGAGTGCTCCTCAGGAGAGGGCTTTCATCCTTGGATTTTCTGTGAACCCCATAACCTTGCAGAGAAGTCATGAGTGCTGGTTGCTGTGCTTAGAGCAACATCTGCTGAGGTGTAGAATTGGTTCTCCAGGGAATCTGCATCTTTCGTGACCCCTTCATCTCCTAGTGTCTGCTGTTCTGTTGTGCCTAGTGAATATCTAAATGAACTTAGTGCCATGAGTCTAGGACTTTCTTCCCAAACCACAAACATAGTTTTTTGTAAAGTTTTGTTTGAGAACTTGGTCTCCTGCTTCCTCTCCCTCAAGTTGCCGTTTTCTCATTCGTGGCCTCACTTTGAGAATTATCGTTACATGTAAGTTGAACACAGTTTGCCAAGTATGGCTCTCAGGTATTTTCTGAATGCCATCTGGGTTCTTTAGGTCCCACCCAGTGACTGCTGAGCTTAGGAATGAATTTGGAGGGGAGGAAGAGAGGGAGCTGGAGGCTGGCAGGCTGGGCTTCTTCAAGTAGATGAAGCTTTGTCTGCTCTCATGCCCATCGAGTCCTAGGCAGCTGGTCCTCATTTTCAGAGACAAAACTGTTTCTAAGTAAACGAAACAGAAGTGAAAGTGGATTATTTTTTACACTGTTCTCTTACAGGAATGGTTTTGTGGTTCTCGGCATTTGAAAACATACTGGTTCCAATAGGTTTTATTGACATCAATTACAGTAAGTCTGCTTCATTCATTTTCTGCTTATTGATTTCTGCCCAAGGTGAAATTCATGACATTTAACAGAAAACATAAGTGGTTTTTAAAAAGGATACTATTATAGATGGTAAAATATGGTTTAAAGTCAGTGACACTTGAGAAAGCAATTTTTGTATCTCTTTGTAAAGAGTTCTATTATCCATATAGTAGGCTTGCAGTAGCTTGAATTTGATGAACTGAGATGCAATTTCCAGATTCTAGCTTCAGTCCCAAATTCTCTTGAATCTGCTTTTAATGTATTTCTGTAGTAGAACACCATGCAATAAAGCTTCCTCAAATCACACAGTTATTTTTGAAGTAAAATTCTTGGGGCCAGAGAGATGGCTCAGAGGGCTGGGATGCAGGCTTTGCTACATGGTCCCAC
>PVKC010009672.1:0-27876 GCA_004027635.1 Crocidura indochinensis | reverse complement strand
TTTTAACAAATTTATTGGATGGGTAAGATTATTTGAAAAGGATTATATGTTTATGATATTAGTGAAAAAAGTTCTAAGCATTTAAACTTATTGTTCCTAATATGGACTCTCTAATGATATTTTCTATTACAACTTGTAAGTCATCTAAGTGGCTTAGAAAGGCATATTAGTGAAAAATAATTTTAAAAAATTCCACAAGATACATATTTTTAATATTGGGTATTTTAAGACATCTAATCACAAAAGGGTTAAATTTCATCAGTATCATCCACTACAATCAAGAACAAACATATTCTTTCTTCTTTTCCCTTCTTCCTTTTTGCTCTCTGTCATGTTTTTTATCTCAAGACCATGGCAACTATGTGGTGCATATCTTTATTGCTGCAGTGCTCACCGGATATCTTATTTGATATGCCTTTGTGAAATGTTGTGGTGATTCAACTTCTTTTGTCCCTTTCATCTATCAAACCCAGGATGAGAGCCTCTAGAAGGACTCTGCCCATTGTTGGCATAGTTAATTTTCCCCCATCCTATTAGCTTATTCTTCCCCAAACAAAACCACATAACTCAAACTATCTAGTCCCACTTCCCAATTAGAGGGAGAAATAATGGAGGCACCAAGACCAAACAGCTATAAGACCACTAAGTAATAAACTAGATACAGAGGGGGTCACTCAATCTAGAAGCCCCTGGGGAGAGAGGGTGGAGGATAGGGGAGGCAGGGTGGAAATGGAGGTGGAGGGAGGACAACTCGGTGATGGGAATTCCTCTGATTCAATGTTTACATGTACCTGGAACATTGCTGTGAATGATATGTTTGCCACTATGATTTAAATAAAAATTATATTAAAAAAAAAGAACAGACATATTGAAGTGCTTCTTGTAGTTCTGAAAAATAAAAGCTCCATTACTGACATATTGAGACAATTTATATATATTTAATTATATTCTATTGTAACAAAAATAAAATAAAATTCTTCAAGTTATCCGCTTCTAAGCTCTTATCTGATGTCAATAGTTCTCAAACATCTCTAATTTATAAAAAAAAGTGTATTATATATACACTTTATAATGAAATCAAGGAAAACACAGTTTTCATTTCAACCTAGATACTCATGCTCACAATATTTCACTTCATATATATATATATATATATATATATATATATATATATATATATATATTATCTGTTGGAAGCCATTGTTGGAAGTCCCTTTTTACATAGAATGGAGGCTCGGATACCTGTGCTAAAAACTGCTTGCAGCATATTGTAGCTGCAGGCATCTTTTCCCCTGGACTTAAAGAATAGAGGGCATAAAACTGGCTCCAGTAAAGCAGATACATTAGGCTAAAACTTTAGATTCTTCCTGTGAAAACAGCTGCTATGCCTTATCTGGTCAACCTTTACTGCAATATTGTTATTGAAGTTATCACTGAAAAAGAGACCCTGTGTGAAAATTACCACCCCCTAAACCCCTTTGTTCACTCACACTATATATGCTCACTTCTCAAAATAAACTTGGTTCTTGATTGGAATTTCGTCTAGAGTTGTTCTCTCTTTCCAGCCTCTTTTATCTTTCAGGTCGAATCCCCTGTGTGAACTCACGAATAATTACTCTGCAACCCTCGACCACCCTGTGGGCCAGGGTCCGGGGATTAGCAATTCTTCACCAGGGAAAACTCTACCACTGCTCTGACATTGACCTGTTCAAAAGAGACTTCCCTCGACACTTAAGACTCGACAACAGGGGCCCGGGAGATAGCATGGAGGTAAGGCGTTTGCCTTTCGTGCAAAAAGGTCATCGGTTCGAATTCAGGTGCCCCATATGGTCCCCCGTGCCTGCCAGGAGCAGTTTCTGAGCATGGAGCCAGGAGTAACCCCTGAGCACTGCCGGGTGTGGCCCAAAAACCAAAAAAAAAAAAAAAAAAAAAAAGACTCGACAATAATAATAAGCTACTTACAGGACAGGGCTCTCTGCATTGCCATATTATTATGAGGTGAAACTAGAGGAGACTCTACACCATCCTGACTTCAATTTAGGATATGCAGATTTCAGGATCTTTAATACAGAAACATGTTACCAACAACAGAGACTGTGAAAAAATAAAAGTGTATTGGCACTACAGACAATGACTTGGATTAGACAAACTAGCTTTTCTGGATCCTAGAGATGGTCTTCTGCCAGGAAACTTCAGGGGTAGGGTCTCCTTGTATGTAGGCCAAGGCTTTTACTTTTCATCTCCCTCATATTTCGGTGGGCCTATGCAAACAGCAACTGCCACTCTAACACCATTTGTACGGTGCTTCTTTGACTCTAATCCTTAAAAAAAAACACACTTAAACTTTTGAGGTTAACTTAAACTACTATAATTGTGCAAGGAAATGTAAGAAAATACTATGCCTTCAATTTTTAAAGAGTTACATAAGTTTTTTTGGCCTTAGATTGCTTTGTGTACTGCTAAGAAATGTTAGCAATGTACTACAATCTGGGGACTTGAGGGACAATTTAATTGTACATGAAATCTATTTTATTTTTCTTAATGATTTTTGGCTAAAAGGTCAAAATTATCGTATCAGCAAGGGGATTTCTTCTAATAATTCTGTTTATGAGTGATTTTCCTTCCACTGTAACTTTACCTTGTCCTCTTTATTTCAATCTTTGTTCTTATAATCAAAAATAAAAAATAAACTCTTTAATAAAAATATAAAAAATAAAGACTATTTTAAAACTATATAAAAGTGCTTATTTTTACGAAGAAATACACATTCTGTCCTTGCAATGACAAATGTTTTATATAAATGAATTATTCCCACATGACTGATTTTATTCAGTTGTCTTCCAAAATTATATGCAGTACTTGCATTTAGAGCTCTTGAAAAAAGCCTGACATGCAAGTAAAAAACAGTACCCAATCTATAATTTCTACCTTTTTAAATAAGCTTATTGCAATGTGAATTTATTTAAATGCTAGAATATTATTTTTTCTTATTTCTCTGAATTTGTGATTATAAACAAGAAACAGTAAACCAGTTAAAAATGTTGTAAATCAGCCTAGAAAATGAAAGCTTAATGTTTCAAAAAAATTTTTATCAGATTTAACAATCAATAAATTATTAAGAAATTGTCTATTATTTTAAAATATTTGTTATGTGCTGGAGTTTTAGTGATTAAGGCAAATAGAAATAATTTTAAATGATAGTTTTAATTTATTTGTGTCTTTCAGACATTTATCTGCAATATTTAAGAATACAAATATATGAGTCATTCTTAGAAGTCTATAAATTTCCAATGGATTTTTTTTTATGAGGCCAAAATGCTAGGGAATTTAGATGTAATGCTCATTTTTATTAGCATTACAAAGAAGCATAACTACTTAGGATGTCTAAAGCATGAGGGTGATTATTTCTCTTTCTGTGTTTCCTATCATCTAACTTATATATCTATCATCTAACTTATCATTTAACATAAAGTTAAATAATGCAATACAAAATTAATTGGTTATCACCTCAAATTTAAAATTTCTGCTTTGCCTCTAGTTATTTAATCTATGTATTTTTAAATGTCATTTTAGCATCAGGAAGTAAATTCATCAGCAAATACAATTTGTAAATTTTAAAGCATATTTTATTCATCATTTAATATTAATATCAGATTTTTATATTTACTTCCAGATTATTACAATGAAAGTTGATAACATTTTCTTATATCTAACTTAAAGTATAAATAAACAAGGAATAAGGTTGTGGCATAGACTATTCTATAATGAATTTTATCTAGGGAGATGTTACAATTCTCCAAATATTGGAGAGTCTAATATCTTGCATTAAAAAACAAAAAAATCTAAATTATTTATTTTATTGTTTTATCATCCACATAAGTAAAAACATCATGTATTTGTATTTATCTGATTATTTCACTTACCATAAACTCCTCAAGGTCTTTTTTTATCACAGGGAAAGAGAGATTGCGGATTATAAAATAGATAAAAGGGACCAATTGTGTGGAAATGGATAGAAACAAGCACTTTGGTGATGATCGGAGAGCAGCATACACAGATCTGATCACATAAATATGTACACTTGAAACTTAAGAGCTACTGATGTCACTTCAACTTTAAAAAAAAATGAACAAGAAAAAAAGAGTGAGTTTAAGTTGTCAGTTACTTTTCCTTTAGTTACTAAAACAGCACAGGTTTAAATAGAAATGCTCTTCTTGTCTCCTTTGATCAGTCTTACAATGATACTGAATTTAAAATGTTCCAGATCAGTGGTATTTATTACTTTGAAGTAAATGTGGCTTACAGGTTGAACATCTTGTTTTATCTTACATTTTATGCTAAAGTATAACAGCAGATGGAGGTGTTGAAAATATTTCCACTACATTTTTTATTTGAGCGTTATATTCATCATTATTGCTTTGGGCAGACTTACGAGAATTGAAGCCCTCCTTTAAGTAGTTCAAAAATTTCTTCAGTTTCCATAACTATTTAGTTTTATTCAATAGTTTATAAGAATGAGAACCTACAAATTGCCCGTGGACTATTCATAAAAATGATCAAATTATGCTTTCTAAAATATCAGACATTAAATGTATACAAGTAATTAAAATTCATTTTCCTAATTATATGTTATTTTTAATAAATTCTAAATGATCATGTATTAATGGGTATAGAGTAATCATTTATTAATGGATAGACAGCAAAATGAGACTTACAATAATATATCATCTGGCAACATTAATATTTTTAAAAGTGAAATCAAGAATAATATAAATGAAGCAGACATTTGTTATAAGGGAGATAGAAGCTAACAATGAGTTCTCAAGAATTAGTAAAACCAAATTATGATGAAAACAAAGTATTCTGTACTAGCTCTAAAGTAGCTAGCAAACAAGAAAGCCACACCAACTTCCCCAAAATAGGATCTGAGGCGAATAATATTCTATCACCAACATTAGCCAACAGAGGCCCACACAGTACTAATTTTTCACAGAAGAAAATCTCTACTAGAAGCATAGGCTATGATAACAACCTGTAGGTGAGGCAGGAAAAGTTCATATCCCTTCCCCTTGACAATACACTAACTAAACCCTTTAGTTACATTAAGTACCAAGTGGGTTAAGTTTTGGTGAAAAACCTATAAAACCAACTTTGCTAACACAAGTGGCATGCTTTCTTATTCTGGGGAATCAACCACATCTCAACTTGAAAAGCATAACTCTTTTACTTTATGGGGTATTCTAGATACTATTTTCTGAAGAAGACCAAATTCTTTACAGAAGATACTACACTTTTCCTTCCTCATGATCTCTAAATAAAACATTTTACTATCCATCTCCTAAAATTCTTTTCTGTGAGAGAAAGGCAACTGATTATAACTTTTCTTGTGAAGAACAATTGCTTGCTCCAATCTGAGTTCTATAATTCACCAAGAATTTGGGTGATGAGATTAATTTTCATGCATGTAAATAGAGATGAACTCAAGCACAATCTAGTGGTTGTCAAGTAGACTTGGAAGACACAGCATCTATACTGTACATGTGTAAGCATCAGATTATTTTGGAACTGATGCACACTGGCACTTCCCTGAGTGACCAAGATTAGTGAGGAAATCAGTGGACTTCCTTCTCAAGCCTGAAACCTAAAACTCAAGCTACTAGGCCTGTGATAAAGTTTTAAATATTAAAATATTAATGGAACCATATCATCTGAGTATGAACCATCTAGACTATCTAACTATTGTTAGTATTACTGGACCTGGACTCCAGAAGTAGTCCTTAAAGGACCTAATTTTTTTTTGAAAAGTAAAGGTGAAAATACTTTTAATCTGAGGAAAATACCCATATGGCAGAGTTGCAGGGATAAACAAAAATATATTAATGTTTTCAGTTCTTGTTGATAATGACAAATGCATTTTATAGTAAAATATAGGTACACTAAATCATATATAGTACTTTAGACTGGATCTTTACTTATACTATTTTTCTTAATGTTATACTTAATAAATCAAATTCACAGAGATTATGCAAAAATGTACTTATTGCTAAGTTGCATTGTGTTCATGAATGGCATCCTTAGGACATTTGGTTAGTATCTTCTTAGATTGCTAATAAATTCCATGCGGCTTTCTGGGAACCCCGACCAGCAGGGAGAAAGGGGGGTGAATGCCGTGACTTATTCATGGATTTACTAAGGCCGACCTGATCCGAAATATCTGTGGAAAAACCTGAAGGAGTTAGAAAGAATGGCCCAAGTCTGGTTGCTGATCAAAGGCAAATTTTATTAAGCATGGGCAAGCACTTAAATACTTTTACACAAAGGGAGGCATGTCTCAAAAACTATTGGTTACTTTGAACAGATTCTTATCCAATCATATCTCGAATACAGATACATAGCCAAAAATGGGCAAAGGTACTACAGGGCAGCTAAACATTGGTTAATTCAAACAAGTCTTTTTACCAATCATATGCTTACTATAGGCATTTGACCCAAAAGGGAGAAGGGTGGAGTTGAAACCTCTGTTAACTATTATCAAAGAATTCTTTGTTAAGCATAGTCCATAGGAAGCAGGGAGGGGTAAAGGGGAAGGCATAACTCAATGGCTGATCCTAGCAATCTTTAACATAACAGGAACCAGAGGCATATAAGGAAGTATTATCTGCACCCTGTCCCCGGCCTCCTCAAGGCCCTGAGGTTAGCACAAGGGGCTATCTTTTGTTGCAAGATTTCCTTTTTGCTCAGGGGCTAAAATCCTGTCAAGGTCACGTATGCAGCTCAGCAAAGCTTTCCACAGAGACAGAGGGTAAGGTCGATGGCATCCATTTTGTGCAAGCTAGGGCGGTCTCCCACAATTCCAGATATGCCAAATCAGGAAATATTAAAATAGCTGTTTATATTCTGAATTTCAAAAAATAATATATATGAAAAGCAATGTTATTCTTCACATGTCTAGTTAGTACCCCGTGTAATTTATGTGCCTAAATAATTAACTGTCTGAACTATATCATTAGGCTTCCTGTGGCCTATTTGCATTTGAAATGTCTCTGGAACTACATAAAAAGTAAATACCTTGGTATAACTACTTTTGTGTACCTTCACTTCCTTCTTTTTTTATCAAATGGTTGCACTCCTTGAAAAAATTGCCACAATTTAGAAGATCTGGTAATCTACTAAAGCACATGCTTGCAAGTGTGAGGCCAGCAACATTGAAGAAAAAGGGGAAAGTAGACAAGGATAAGAAGAATGAGGATGAAGAAAAAAATGGGCAAAAAGAGAAGAATAAAAAAAGCAAAGTGCATACTTAATGGACAATCTGAAGCCCAGTATGAATCTCCAATACCACATGGCCCTAAGAGCACAAACCCTAAACAAAGTTATTTATTTATTTATTTATTTATGGTCACCACCAGCAGCTCAGGGGTTACTCCTGGCTCCACACTCAGAAACCACTCCTGACAGGCTCAGGGGAACATATTGGATGCCGGAAATAGAACCACCATCCTCCTGCATGCAAGGACAGGGTGCATATCTCCATGCTATCTCTCAAGTTATTTCTTTTAAATTCAACATTTTATAAACAAGTTTTGCTTAACTTTTATTATTTATCATCATATTTTCTTTGTTTAATATTATAATTAATGCCAGGAATATCAGCAATCCAGATTTATATGAAATTATGGAATTGATTTTTCACCTAATGCAGGGGTGCATAGGTTTCTTTCATTAAGGCAGTGAGAAGGAAAACCCACCCAACTTCTGGACCATGTAGGAATCATAATTAGTTAAATTACCATTAGTAAAATCACAATTATTTAAATTGTCATTGGTAGTAACACTCGCTAAAACTTACAGAGGAAAGAGTATTGCAAGATTAAGTGATTTAATGCTATCCTACAAGTTCTGTAATTTTAATTTCAGTAGTAACCTGGTTTCATCTAATTGCTTGATAGAATTAACATAGGAAATATGAATTTAAAATAGGAATAGAAAGCTAATATATGAGAGGAAATGTCTCTATAAACAATTAACTAGATACAAATGCGTATGGGGATCTTGAAACATGAAACTCTCTTAAGCTTTTTTCATATGAAGAAAATATTCCATCTACAGCACAAGGTTACACCTGGAACAATTATCCTTTTATAACTATATTATGTGAAAATCTGTCTTCACTTCTGCATTTTCAGGTCTACAAAGAGAGTTATGCACATAATGTCTAATCTAAGAGAGGATCCATAAGCCAAATAAGTTAAAATACCTCATGCATCTACACTTGTGGGAATTTTAAGATCATGTGCAGTAATTCTCTCTAAGTTTGTTAGATCACAGATTAAATGCAATAACCCTTAGGTTCTAATTATTAGGTGTGGAATTGTTCACATTGTCTTCTGTATGTGTTGTGTAGCCTTGAGCATCTGTAAATTGTCTTAATATTTTTCTATATTGACAAAGTTAAGACATATCTCAAAAAAGCAAAAAATAATAAAACTTTAAGGTAAAATACCTTAATACTCTAAAATAGTCTTAATTGTTAAGAAAATATGCTAGGATATGTTAGGATTAATCTATAAGGTGAAGTCTTGTAAACCACAATCTTTTCAATCCCACTTAGGATATCTAGGAGAATGTTTCCAGAGCAAAAACATAAGAAATAACTGTATGAGAGATACATAAATGCATGTTCTTGATTATATCCTTGACAGTTACAATTTGTGTACCAGGGATACAGGTATGATATTTTACAAGGAAAGTTAATTATAATCTCAGCAGAAACAGTGGGATTCTAGAGTAGAAGAATGCATATTCAAACATCAAAAAAAAGATTGTTTTGTAAATTAATTAGAGTTTGAGGCTAATTGATTGATAGAAGTTTTAGTAAATACTTATTAATATGAAAAGAAGGAAAAATATCTTCTATTTTTTAAATATAAAACTAAAATTAGTCATCGCTGAGTTAGTTCAAAATCTGAGCCTGCTGTGTGAAAAAGGTTTAGGCTGTTTTGACAAAAATTTTGCATGATGTCCCAAATAGAATCACATTGTCATTTACAAGAGTACATTTAGAAAAGAAAATATTATACTTCATAATTCAGCAGTTACTTTCTCTAAACTCATGACTATTCTCCAGGATCCAAAATATCACTTCGCCTTGTCAGTTAGAGTAAATTTAAATAGTTCTAGCAGGGGTTTTTTAGAATAAATATAGTAGAAATAGAAAATATATGACAGTCAGCATTCTCATGTAGGTTCACTAATATATAAGACAGCTATATTGTGGCAGTAAGGATTTTGGGTACATTAATTCCAGAATGTAAAAAGTCAAAATATAGCATTCCTGTGAGTATTAAAATTATATCTACATTTTGATATGAACAAAGATTGTGATTCTAAATGACAAAGGTTCTAAACAACAAAGGTTGCGATTCTAAATAATATATAAATGCTCCATGCAGCTCTGAATAGTCTCAAGTGTTATAGAAAATGACTTATATTATAAAAATATAATTAAGTGCTAATGCTTATCATAGTTGCAAATTCTTGTTGGGTGTCACATTAGATACAATTTAGCGCAACATTTAAAGCATGTTTATAACCATAAAGGTGCCAATTTTTTGATGTTTTAAGGGCTTAATGAATCAGAAAAGAAGAATTTATTAACAAGACACACCAGCATTTGGTGTCATAGCATAGCTGACTTAAATTCTAGAGAGATATTTGCTTGTATTGTATCAAAAGTCATTTATAGGTCAAAAAATTATAGGAAATATGCTTATTATGGGGAGTGCATATTATAATTTAATAGAGCCAAAAGGTTGATAATGTTGTTTAGTGGCTACTTTTATTTCAGATATTATTATATATCTACTGGCCTCAGTAATATAAATATGAAAATTTTAGTTTAGTGGTTTCATGTTTATCTCGAATAGCCCCAATTTTTAAGATATTTATAAGACTCAGTCAGTGTCTCACAGAAAACCTAATTATAATTATTCAGGTTACCAATCTGTGTCTTCTATGTTTCACATGAAGTAGAAGTACTAATTTCTCTCTTTTACCATAAAATTACCCTTTGTATTGAATACACAATTTTCCTTCCATAGTCATTCAGAAAAGCAGGGCAAGAAAATAATAGTCTTTATCTTTTAGATAGGCCATATTTGCTTAACAACCTGGAACCAAGCAATTGGGTGGATTTTAATTTTTTCAAGTTTCAACTTCAGCTCATAATTTATGCTATCTTTGCTGCATAATGTAAGTTACTATAATCAAATATCTTTATTGTCAGTAAGCAAAATCAGAAGCACATATTATTTACATGTCAGAGTTCAAAGTGTAACTTTACTCTCTTGTCACAAGGCAATGAAGATCTTCAGTTATATTTTGAAGATGTGTAATTCTTTTTTTTTTAACAATTTGTCAGCAGAGTAGATATTTTACTAAAGCCAAACTCCCAGAGTATAAGAAATAATCTATAAATGAATAACTCTGTCCTGCTTTTTAGTATCCACAAGTCAAATTTCTTGCTTCATAAATTTGTCCTAAGGTAAAGCCAAACATAAAAGAATTCACATAAAATTTTGTGAATGTAAAAATATTGATTTTTTAGAGGGTGAGGTTGGCTAGGGCTGGGACACACCTAATGGCAAGTAGGAATTATTCGAATAATACGTATGACCAAGTATAAGCTGAGTTTGGGTTTTTCGGCACCAATTTTGTGCTGGAAAACTTGGCCTATACTCAAGTATATAAGGTACTTACTTACATGCCATATATTCATGATTTACTCTTCACTGCATATCTAGGTGTTTTTTTTTTTCAAATCCTAGCTATTGTACTGAGTATTAGAATAAATAATTCAATGTGTCTTTGCTAGTTGTTCTAAGGATTGGAACTGCTGGATCATACAGCAGCTCAATTCTGATATTATTAAGTATCCTATTTTCCATAAATGTTGAATGATACAATATTCCCAACTGCAGTGGTTGAGAATTCTGTTTTCAACACATCCTTGCCAACACAGATTGCCCTCCCACAATATTGTTTTTGATATGTACCTTTCTCATTGGTGTGAGATAGCATCTTGTATATGAAAATATTTCCATAAGATTAATCTTTGTCTGTTGTCCCACCTTGACCTTCCAGGTGGTAGCGCTGTTGAGAATCGAATAAATAGTATGGGACCGAGATTTTCAAGTTCTTTTGCCAGAGTTGGCTGGCTGGCTCTAGGTGTGCTTTGGAGCTAGCAGCAGGCTTCACCCAACCTTTTACACCTTAGCCCTCCTGTCTGTGTGGACTTTTCGCCGCGGGTAAATATTACCAAGATCTTCCTCCAAAAGGGAACAAGAGGATGGAAATCAATTTCTAATTCTGGAAGCATTTTGCAGAAACTCAAACAATCGACAAAGGAGTAAACGGGACCCAACAAAAGGGGCAACAAAATCTCATAGACATCTTGGCTTGGATTTCTATATTAAGCATGATTAATATTTTTCATCTGTAAGCTATCTTTTGGTCTTTCATTCCTTTGGTCCATTATTTTTTGATGGAACTTTCAGTAATTTTTTTTGTTAATTTTTGTGATTACTTTGTATACCCTGAATATCAACACCTTACCTGATGTGTTCAATTCAAATATTATTTTAAAAATCTAAAATGTAATCTGGCATGCAAATGGATCCAGTGTACAAATAAAATGAAAAATCATGATTAGATGAATCAAAATGATGGTTATGATAAAAATGAGTATGCATAACATCACTCCCTTAAAATGTAAGGATAACATACATAAAAAGTGTAGCTCTACATGAGTGGGGATAAAAAAAAAAAGAGGGTAAATCTAAATACCCATCCCAAAGTCAATGACAATAGAATCAAGAGACCCAAACTACAACAAGCTAAACAAAACATATTACACTGGTAGTCCTGGGAGCTGGGGGTGGAGGTATGGGATGTATGCAGGGAACTGTAGTGGAGGGAGGTCATACTCTGGTGGAAATGGCCCTAATGCACTGTCACTAAACCCCTGACATACAAGTGTGAAAGACTTGTAATTCACAATGGTCTCAATTAAGAAAATAAATAAAAGAAGAACCTCTAGCAGGCCCTGAAGTGTGACCACAGTAGTAGCTATGGCTCAATGACTTGTGACACTATAACAACCATTTTGCTATCTCTTTCTGCACCCATATCTATATCTTCATGAAATTTTCCCTAAACAAGACAATAATAAATGAAAAGGACTGGACTTTCTTCATTGTGGATCTGCTTAGCATACAAAAGTGAAAATATATGACGTGCCCTTTAAAGTCTTACTTAACATTAGGACTCAAAGAACTTTCTTGAATAGGAATTTTCTTTGTCAAGAAAAAAAAATAACAGTAAGTTTAAGAATTATAAAGTAGTTAATAAGTTAGTTAATTATAAATAAACTAAATATGTATAAGTACATATACTTTTTGAATTAGTGTAATTCTGTTTTGGGATAATAAACCCAAAGTGGCATTACCAAAATATAAAAGTTCATAATTTTATAGACATGCCTAATTTTTTATTCCAATGAATTTTTAAGTTACTGTTACTTAATATTTTATTCTTTTTTGTTTATTTTTGGTTTTGGGTCACACTAGGCAGGGTTCAGGGGTTATTCCTGGCTCTACGCTCAGAAATCATTCCTGGCAGACTCTGGGGACAATATTGGATGCTGGGATTCAAAACACGAACTTTCTGCATGCAAGGCAAATGCCTTACCTCCATGCTATCTCTCTGGCCCCACATACTTTTATTCTTCTTAGAATTTGAAAGAATTGATGAGCCATAGCTGTTGGTTCCTGGGATTAAACCAACCACATTGAGAGCAACAGTCTAATACTCTTCCATCTGCACTATTTCAGCACCTTATTATTATTATTACTATTTTGGGTTGAAGGACAATACCAACTGTATTTGTGGCTTATTTCTGGCTCAGAGATCACTATTGTGGTAATTAGAGGACTATATAAGATGCTGAGTATCAAAACCAGGTCAGTTGTCAATCCTCTGAAATATTGTTCTGGTGATACATTTTTTGAAAAATATTTATATTGATTTTTGCAATATGCTTCCCTGCAATAGATATTGTTTTCTTTATATGCACCATTGTCCAATTAACAAGATATTTTTCTAAGTTGTTATACCATTAAAATCCATGATTTACAAAGCTGTTATAGTACAGTTGTGTCAAACATTTAAGATTTCAACACTAATCCCACCAATGTTACATTCCTTTGACCGTTGTCCCCAGGTTTCAACCATCCTCCCATGGGTCCCATTTTAGAAAATACAAAATAACTTACTTTACATTGCTTATTATAACAAAATGGCTATTAAAATTATTAAAAATATTTCAATAAAATAAGATTTGTGAAATTTGTAATAGTTCCCAATGGGGTGATTAAGTCATTAAGTCTGAAGGTTTGCTAAATTCTTGCTATTTAAGCACATCTATGTTATTGTTTTTGTTTAGTGAGGTTACATAGCTTTTATGCTATTTCTTCATCTAACTTGGTATATCCTACTATCTTGTCAGTAATTTGGAGGTATTATAAGTTTGTGAAACTGTAGTCCAGGAATTCTAGGTTCTGTAGGACTGGGCCAGTGAGTTTACTGGCTCAGCTTGCTTGACATGTCTTCCAAGATGAGTTGTGAAGGTTTAATTCTGGGCATTTGTTGACACCTGGTCTGCCACATGTGAAAATGAGAATTCATTCCTCTATCTAATACCATGCACAAAGTTCAAATCCAATTAAATTAAAAACCCTGACATCAGACCTGAAGGCATATATAGTTTAACACCTGAAAATATAAGGTATAGAGAAAGCAGTATATAAAAATTATATAAAAGAAAACACAAGCAAAGACCAATGACCTCTTTAAGGAGAAAACCTCACTGTGCAGTGGTCCTCAAACTTTTTAATCAGGGGACAGTTCACTGTCCTTCACACTATTGGAGGGCTGGACTATAGTAAAAACAAAAACTATGAACAAATTCCTATGTACACTGCATATATATTATTTTGAATTGAAAAAAATGGGAACAAATATAATATGTGGCTCTCAGGCCATAGTTTGAGGAACACTGCACCATTGGAAGCAGAGATAAATAATTGGGATTATATACAACTGAGAAGCTTCTGCACTTGAAAGTAAACAGAGATGAGGGTAAACAGGTCACCCATGGAACCGGAGAAACTATTCATCAAATACCCATCAGATAAATACTAAATGTTTTGTTCAATTTGAATTTTGGACCATACCAGATTGTCACTTCCCTTATTTCTACTGATTAGTACAATAAAATGAATTTATACATCAGCCTTCTGTATAGTATAGTCTGTGTCCTCTGAGTGTGGAATTTTTCTGATCTAATAGAGAAATGTTTCTATAAGAAAAATATTCCAAGAAAATTATGTTGAAAATATTTCCATCATAGTATAGAGTTATTTCTGTATCCAAAAGATTATAGAGAATTTACCAACACTGAAAGCTCAGCAACAACTCCACTCTCCAAAATAGTCTATTATCAAGTTGATAGGGATGGAAGTATCAGGAGGACCTTCTTACTATAGAAAATAGTATGGGTACTTAAATGCTAGTTATGTCCCACAGATAATTTTACATTTAGATCCTTCCCCAAAAAATTCAAGAACAGAATTTTTTTTTCAAAAGAGCCTGCTAAGTTTCTTGCTTGGTACTTTGTATTTTTTAAATGTCCTTCATTTTGTAATTCCAGAAATTGATCTGGGATTGAGACTAATCAGGGAAAATATATTCAGATCACTATGTAGTATCTGGAGAATTTAATTCAGGATTTAAAAATATTTAATCAAACCATGTTGTTCTCCACTTATAAAATTTAATCTAATTGCTTGGCTAATCAAGAAATTATTCTATGATGGTTATGGTAAGGAAATTTTAGATAAAATGTAATAAAATAAAAGGCACATAGAATGGCAATACTACCACTGGGGAAAATAAAAGACTTGAATTATTTTTTGTTGCTGTTGTTTATAAGTCTGATTAGAATTTTGGAAAATCAACATTTATTTGATCCTAGAATATATACTAATAAAACAATAAGCATCAGGAGAACAAGAGTACAAATTAAAAATTTCTTTAAAAATAAAAAAAATCTATATGGAGAAGTTTAAATTGGCACAATTATATATGAGACATATATTATTTAATGTCAAACCTTATATCAGACATGCTTATGAAAACTCAAACTTGAATTTCTACTTATAGAATTGTGAGACAGAAAGTATCATTTTGTCACAAAACTATCCATAATATTCACATTGACTCCATACATACTATTGGAGCTTTTTAACTTTGGAATTTAAACATAGAAAGTGTTAAGAAACAAAAGTGAGCAGAAAGATGACACAAGCATATGCTCGTGATAACAGGCTAGACAGCAGGCAATAAGCTGATTTTTATAAATAAACTACACATAAAAATATTTTAAGTCATTGTTATAGTACAAACAACACACACACAGAGAGAGAGAAAAGCAACTGTTCTTTTTTTAAAGATTTTCTATATCTTAACAGGTGACCCAAGATAGAATTTCAAAAATTCTATTTCACTTCCATATTTTTTTAAAGGAGAATAAAATTTGGTTAGAAAAGCTAGAAAAAGTATTGGAAAAAGCAATTGAATCTTGGGATGTGTAAAAAGATGATAAGATATTATTTAGCTTCTCAAAATGATATCAGATTTGAGGCCTAGAAAATATAAAATAGAAGAGTAGGTTCAAATATTGCATATGAGAGAGTGAACTGAATAATAAAATTCTTACTTCCAGCTACTGGAGAAAATAGAAGGAACCAGAGTTGGAAACATTTATTCTAACTTACAAAAAGTAAGCTAAAGATAGTGTCATGGAGAAAGCAAATGTTACAATTTGTATTTGTTCTTTCTGTTATAAATCAGTAGTCAAACTTTTAATATATCTTTGTCTCTGAGATACCTGTACGCAAAAGCTAGAGTTAGACACAATGGCTTCTGTAGTCCTAGGAGAAAACTTTTATTTCTTAAGGAAAATGTGACATTGAAGATGCCATTACCTTAACCAAATATTCCAAATGTTTTTTTACACATCTTAGGGTCACTGGCATTTGATTTGGAAACCACACGACTAATTCAGATTATGGAAATTTTAGTTGAGCTAATATATTTTATTTCCAGGCCAAGGTAGTTAAAATTAAATTCACCTCTTACTAGAGGATGAGATTGTACTATATAATCAATAGATTATTCCCTAATTCACTGGAGGTGGAATGATACTGCAAACTCACGTCAGACTAAATATTGATAAAATATAGACCTTACTGTTCATGTGCTTATTTCATGGTATCTTCAGTCAACACAAATTTTCATAATATCATACGATAATACTTTTTTAGAGAAAAATTCTGGCCATCGTTAAAAGGTCATTTTTATTTTACATAATAGCAAAGTAGCTGTACAGTTACAGAGTTGAATTCTGCATATATATCTGAAAATAAATAGTTTGAACATATGAATCACAGTTTAAAAGTGAAGTAGTGATTAAAATTTTTTCTAAGAACCAAAGAAGCCCAGTCATCATAAATTTAAAAGTGTTTTCCAAAAAACTTTCAAAGAAAAACTAATCCTCATCTAGCTTTGACTCTTTGAAAGCAAACAAGGAGAAATTTGCCAATAATATCCTATGTTGTCACTATTATACGTATACAAAAGCCTGTCAGAAATGGTACTATAAAACAAAACTACTCACTGAAATCTCTCATGACCAATGGTACCGATATTCTCAATTAAGCATTCAAAAGTATTATTTAATACTTCACAAAGTGTTTCAAATTCAATGTACAGAAGACTCAATATACGAAACTAAATTTAGATATATGGACGTATATACCAAAGCAAGTAAAAGATTTTTAAAAAACATGAACATCTCAAAAGGCACTTAAATATTCAATATCCACCTATACAAATAATGGAATTGAGAAAACCTACTACTTGCCTCAACACAATAAAAATGTATACAATGAATCTATAGTTAATAAAACTTACAGTGGGAAAAATTATGAAATCATTTTTCTATGATGAGTAACAAGAAGACTATATTTTCTCTCACTACTACTGTTCAACATAATATAGAAGTTGAGTTTGAAGAGATACTGAAAGGTTTACAGCTCATGTCTTCAATAATGTCAAACATGGTTCAATTTGTTGTATCACATATAATCCCCAGAATTTTTCGAGAATGACCCTTAAACACAGGGTCAGATGTAAATTCTGAACACTGCTGGAAATGGCTCCCAAACATGAACCAAACCAAAGCAAAACAAATATATGAAAGAAATATAATTTTTTTTGTTTTGTTTTTTGTTTTTGGGTCACACCCGGTGACGCTCAGGGGTTATTCCTGTCTATGCGCTCAGAAGTCGCTCCTGGCTTGGGGGACCATATGGGGAATTGGGGGATCGAACCGCGGTCTGTCCTAGGCTAGCGCCACCGCCCGGCCCCTCAATTATTTTTTAATTTATATTTAGGAATTTTGTCCCCTATAATAATATGAAGTTTTTTCATTAAAGGAAAAGTTGGATAGAACCTGAGGCAATTATGCATAGCAAATTTCATTATTAAATTAAAGATAATTAGCAGATAGTTTAATTTATATGTGGCCTATAAATGACCAAAGCAAATAAACGGACAAAACACGCAAAAATAGCTCTTGGACTCTGAAAAATGTTGAGAGTACCAGAGAAAAAGTAAATTGGAATTGAGAGAAAGTGGTAGAAAAAAATTATTTTGCAAGAGTGACGCACGTACACAGTGATAGTAAGTCAGCCTTTGATGTGTATACAAAGAAGGTGAGACTTTAATCATCTAAACTTAAAGTATTTTAAAATAATGGTAAATTTTGATTTAAAAAATTATGGGGTGGGGCATGTAGGTCAGCAGTATTGCTCTGAATTTGTGTGTGAGTGTCCAGAATTCTTTCCAACACAAAGAAATTATAATTAAATAAATTGAATATTTAAAAATCAATATATAAAAGAAATCCAGATTTGACTTAAAAGAATAAACTACATAAACAAGGGACTGAAAAATAGAATAGTATAAAATCCCACAAACTATTAGGGGTTTCCAGTTAGCTGAAAACATGATTCATATATGATAAAATCACCTAAAAAGTCACAATCAGGTAAAATTGCAGAAGATTCCACAATGATAGAATGGAAAAATAATACTTTTTTTTTTTTTTGGTTTTATGGTCACACCTGGAAGCACTCAGGGGGAGTAATACTCTTGGCTCTACTCTCAGAAATCACTCCTGGCAGGTTCAGGGGGCCATATGGGTTGCCTGGATTCGAACCACTGTCCTTTTGCATGCAAGGCAAATGCCCCACCTCCATGCTACCTCTTCGGCCCCGAAAAATAATACTATTTGAATTGTGTAGAATCACAGTTTAAAAAGAATATTGAAACATTAAGAACCATCTGGAGGGGAAAAAATCCACAAATTAATACAGGAACACTTTGTTACATTACTTTGAAGTAGCAGAAGGAATGTTTAGTTGCTTAGCATGAAAAGGAGTGGGTTAAGAAGAATCTTCTTATTAAATTCAGACTTCTAAATACTATTTTAATGAAGTACATGAAATTGTTCAGTGGGAATTACAATGATAAAGGGATTTAAAAACATATTCAAACACTAACAAAGAGTGTTTTGTAACAGTCATAGATGATCACTAATAAAAGATGCAGCCTCAGGGCAGAAAGTTTACTCATCACCATAATCAGTTCAAACAGAAGTAGGATTTTAACTCGTCAGAGGTGATAGAGAGAGCGAAAATACAGGCTTGCAATGATAGTTGAGCAAGATAATTTTTATAATCCCCTTAATGTCAGGGTTTCCAAGGCAATATAAAATAGCTAGATATTATAATCTGGAAGTACTGTCTTTTAATGTTTACTTCTCTAAATATACTTCAGTTTCACTGCATAATTTCAGAGTAAAAGGTAAAAACTGTCAACCGTAAATAAAACTTACTTTTTCAGTTCAGGACATTTCATAAATTTTATTATTTCTAAGGACAGAGAGGCTGTGTAATGTTTCCTTTAAGAGTTTGATGTACGTATCAGTTCATAAAATGTCATTCTCTGTTCATTAACTGCAGTGACCACATGGCTAACATAAAGTCTTTCTGAAGAACTCTATATATCATTGGTTTTAGGAAAGAGTGTTTCCAAAGTCATTCACTCAGGAAGATAAAACCAAGTCAAGGAAATATGGATAATTTTCATTTCAGTACTGAGTGCATTCAAATTGTAAAAGCACAAACCTCTCATTCTTTTTTCCTGTGATGACCAAAAGAGTCTGAATGGATTACCCACTTTTTGTTTTGTGTTGCTCATTTTACTCTTGGGGCCCAATCCAATGAAAGCTAGATCTTAATCTTGACTTTGGGTTTATGTATCAATTCTGGTAGTATCAGGGATCAAACTGAGAATACCCACACATAATTATGCAATTGCTTGAATCTGCACTATCTATCCAGTCTGAATATCCTATATTATTAAAAATAAATTACTCTTATCTTGGTGAATTACTCTGTAAACAGTGTGTTCAATTTTTTTTCCAAAAAAAGCATTTTTATAGAAGCAGGAAAATTCACATGCCTGACAACATAATAACATGAACAGCTAAATTTTAAATTCATTTTTCATATATTTTTATAACTATGAAGACTTAATTCCAATACTATTTAAGGTAGCATTAAAATGAGTAGTGATTGAAAGTCTTAATAGTAACAAATCAGCAGCTTGGGAAACATCATATTAGGTATCTTTTTTTTTTTTTTGGTTTTTGGGTCACACCTTGCAGTGCTCAGGGGTTACTCATGGCTCCACACCTGGCAGTGCTCAGGGGTTACTTATGGCTCCATGCTCAGAAATTGCTCCTGGCAGGCACGGGGGACCATATGGGGCACCGGGATTTGAACCGATGACCTTTTGCATGAAAGGCAAATGCCTTACCTCCATGCTATCTCCCAGGCCCCTAGGTATCTCTTTTAAGTCATCCCATTGGTGTGTTAGAGGAAGCACTATACAAATAAAAACAAGAAAAACAAATTATAAAAAGAGCATATTTTGCAAGCTCTCTCTTGTGAGCAGAAGACCCTTGAGGTACACTCCAATGTATATGCAAATCTAGACAATGCTTTTAGGATAACCATCACTCTCAACTTACTCTTCTTACATAATTTAGGGGCAATGTCAAAGCCATTCTTTACATTTTCAGATTTATTTCCCAGGTTTACAGTTATATATTAATATCTAGCTTATTTGTGAGAAGAATTGAACATAGACATAGGTAATTTTTATTAATTAATATTTATCAATTCAACAAGAAAAATTAGAATGTCTATGCTTCTCAAGATCCAATAAAATTGTCTGATTTTTTTAAACCACCTAGCTAATATCTCTTTGAGTCAGGAGTGGCTGACTTAGTAAAGTATGGCCTCAAGGCCAATGTAGCTTTATAATAGAAATAAATAAGCTCAAGCTCAGTAAACCCTCTCAAACTTGAATGTCTATTCCAAAAAAAAAATGCCATCTTACTTAAGCAAAATTTTCACTTGTAGACAGTAAGAATATTGAACATAACCTGATAGACTATATAGTGATTAAGGTGTTTGCTTTGCACACAGCCTATTCAGTTTAATTTATCTGACTTCAGTTTAACTCCTACCATTTCATATATTTCTCTGTGCAATGAGAGGAGTGATCCTTGAATTCAAAACCTTGAGCACCAATGGGTGGATCCAAAATGAAAAGAAAAAATTTTAATAAAATGTTACAATTTGGGGCCCGGGAGATAGCATGGAGGTAAGGCATTTGCCTTTCATGCAAAAGGTCATCGGTTCAAATCCCGGTGCCCCATATGGTCCCCGTGTCTGCCAGGAGAAATTTCTGAGCATGGAGCCAGGAGTAACCCCTGAACACTGCCGGGTGTGACCCAAACACCACAAAAAAAATGTACAATTTGGTGTCTGGAGAGACAGCATGGAGGTAAGGCATTTGCCTTGCATGGAGAAGGACAGTGGTTCGAATTCCGGCATCCCATATGTTCCCCTGAGCCTGCCAGGAGTGATTTCTGAGCATAGAGTCAGGAGTAACCCCTGAGCACTGTCGGATGTGACCTCAAAACCAAAGCAAACAAACAAAAAAACCCAAGAAGTTACAATTTAAATGTTTGTGTAAAATTCATCCATGTTAAAATATAGTATTGCCACTTAAGATTATCACAACATAATAGGGAACAATATTTTGAGAATTGATCTGCAAGCATATGGTTTGCTTCTGTGTGTAGAGAAGAATTCAGAAGGCCCGAAGAAGCCAGACTCAAGGGTTTTTCAGATGTAGACTTCCTCTTCTATTCTTTCTTCTAATTCCTTAAGTACTATACCCTTTATTTTCCTTATGAAGCCACACAGCATGTCCTTCTCTTTTGAGAAAAAAAAAACCCTTAAAAAGTCAGGAGCATAATTATAAGTATAATAGAAATTATAATATATAATTAAATAGCTTCTAGTTATTAAAATAGACCTTAAGTGTCCACTATTATTCCTTCTGCATGGCTAACTAAATTTCTACAGACATTCCAACCTGAATCTAGAATTAACCTTAATTGTGTGGCATAACTATCAATTACATAGAATAATAGACCAGAAAATCTCTCAGTATGAATATAACCACAGAGTAGAATTCAAGTGTTAATGTTTATATATGCATCTTTTATACTCTTATTCAAAATTATAATAGACATTAAAATTGGAACCTAAGGGAAGAACAAAAGAAATGGCTCAACTTAATAATAATATATTCATCTTATTTCAAATAAAGTTGCAAACAATAATCATAAGACATACTGGATAATAAACTCTTTGATAGCAAATGACTTACCTATGAAGTGAGTCTACAAGTTTTGCAGCTATTAGAAATCTCCAGAAGAATTAAATTAAAAATAAAAGGCCTGGGGCCCAGGAGATAGCATGGAGGCAAGGCATTTGCCTTTCATGCAAAAGGTCATTGGTTCGAATCCCGGTGCCCCATATGGTCCCCCATGCCTGCCAGGAGCAATTTCTGAGCATGGAGCCAGAAGTAACCCCTGAGCACTGCCGGGTGTGACCCCCCCCAAAAAAAATAAATAAAAGGCCAATTTTCCTAAATTGTTCTTTCCTTCCATTAGCCTTGTTTTCTAAGGCATTTACTTCTCTTGCTATCTGTATAGGAATTAAAGCAATCCTAATTTTTTTTCATTTTTTAATGTAATATATTTTATTTTTATAATAATTTTTATTTTGACCAAAGTGGATTACAAATCATACACAGAGTATTTTAGGTATATAGTGACATTGAATCAGAGGCATTCCCAACACCAATGTTGTCCTCCCTCCACCCCTGTTCCCAGCATGCATCCCATATCGGCTTCCTTTGTCTCCTAGGCTGCTAGTATAAGTGGTCCCTTCTGTGTCTAGCCTGTTGTAGATTGAGTATCGTTTCTGTTGTTGTTGGCTTTGGATTTAGTGTTCAAGTCTGATTATTTTTTATTTCTACTTAATATTCATATGCCTGTTTGACCTTGGTGCCCTTCATTATTTCCCCCCTCAATTTGTGAGGCAGAACAAGATGGTTCAAGTTATGTGGTTCTCTGAAGGAGAGAAAAAGAAAAGAAAAAGAAAAAGAAAAAAAGGGGGGAGGGCAAAAATTCTAACAGCCAAAACATGGGAGGAGTTCTTCTAGAGACTATAAAAATCAATTTAAGAAAAGAAAGGGGAAAAGGAAGAAAAACATAACAATAATACAAAAAAATCAAAACCCCAAAAAAAATCAAAACAAAACAAAGCAAAAAAAAAAACCAACAAACAAACAAAACACCTGAAAAACACCACAGCAATAAAGACAGCAACCAAACACTAAGCATGGTCTCAAATAGAGATGAATCAAAGCGCAGGGGGAAAAAAAGGCAAAGAAAAGAAAAGGAAAACCAAGCAACAACAATTACAAAAAATATATACCCTAGTGGTCTTGCAGGCACTTTTAATAGAGAATTTAGAGGATTCTCACCTCTGGTAAGTTAGTTTTTAAAACTATGGGTTCTTAGTACTTATTGCATCAAGCAAACAGCCAGGATTGGTTGTAGGCTCAGTACGGGAAATCATGTGTCTTTTGTAAGTTGTAAGTGCCATTGTAAGTCCAGTTATCATCTCCATGCCCAGGGTACAGTTGCCATCTGGCTGTTACGGTATTTCCTGGTATGTACCTATGAGGTCTAGTTCCAGTAACTGGTTGTTCTTCTGGGCCTAAACTTTAAAACTTGAATCTGCCAAGAGTGTACTTGTCTCTATGTGTCTCTGAGTGTAAAGCTAGGATTATAGAAGCAAAACAACAGTTCATTCCAAATTTTTATTCCCTTCTAACTTCTAAGACAATCAAATCTGAGTTTTTAGAAAATACGTGGTAAACTACATATTTCTCTATTAAGGAGAGAAAATCTAAAATCTGTTTTCCAAACTTATTTGGCAAAAGCATAAAATCGACTGGTCTTTAATGATGACTGATAGTCCATCTGCTCAGTCTTTCTCACCCAAAAGGGCAGATTGAATGCCACTGCTTCTTGGGGGCATCTGTATCTTGAATTATTCTTTTAAAAATGTGTATTTAAAAGTATAAAATTCTCTGGGGCAGCATAAAAGACATCTTCCAAAACATAATAATTATGCATATGTACCCCAAACTCCCTAAACATGTTAAAGTACAAATTATGTATTTTAAGTACAATATTTTGTTTATATATGTGTGTATGTGTAATATAAATATATGTCTTGGAGTAATACCCAGCAGTGCTTGGGGCTTGCTACTGACTCTCTGCTGGCTCTGTTCTCAGGGATTACTCTTAGTTGTGCTGTGGGGACAAAATGTAGAGCTAAGGATGTAAATTTAATCTAACCATATTCACAATATAGTTCTTAAACTCATTAAAGAGTCATTATTTTAACCTAACCCTTTGGGAGAAGAGAACAATACATCCCATAGAACAAACTAAAGATTGAACATATGATATAAAAATACAATTATTTTTCTTTTAATAGAAATGTTCATTAGGGTCTAGAGTGATATTATAGCAGGTAGAGTGCATGCTTTGTATGCAGTCAATCTCAGCTCTGTTGTCAACATTATACATTATCCTCTGAGTGCCAGGAGTGATCCTTGAAAGCAGAGTCAGGAATAGGCCCTGAGCAAGCGTGGTTAAAAAATAAAAACATAGAAAAGAAGAAAAGAACATTCTTCTGAAACTCTAAGTCTGTAACTAGAATTTACACAGTTTCACACAGAAAAAGTTGGAAAGCTTTTTATATACATGTAATTTTCCTTTTCGGGGTAAGTTATAATATTGGTGGTTGCATAAAATTTTCTCTTTCAAAAGAAACAATACTTCTGATTTGAAAAAAAATAGTCAAGGACAAAAAAAATTAGATCAACAATTAATGTCTGTTTTATATATACAGACTACATTTGCTAGCAGTGTTTTCTGAATTTGTATTCACAGACATTGTTAAGTAAACCATTAAGTTTGAGATTATTATATATATGATTTGGGGATGTTAGTTATTTCCTCAATTTTTATGGCATCAAGTGAATTAGTAAATTATCTAATGCTTAAACCTCATCTGGGTGCTGTAACTGAAGTAAAAATATGTTTAAAATAAATTTATCATTATTCTTAAATATTCTTAAATATTTAATCTCCATACAAATTTTATATGCCTGGAATCATCTACAATGCCCTGGGTAAATAAAAGTAACATGGAAAAGAGTGATAGTATTGCAAATAGGTATTTATTTTATCCAGGACAAGTCCTCTGAGCATTTTTCTCTGTTATTCCTGAGGATAGCACTAGGAGTAAACCCTGAAAATCACTGAATGTTAGCCCCACGCAACATTAATTTTTAAAAGGGGAAATAATGGAGGTACCAAGACCAAACAGTTGTATGAATATTAAGTATAAATGAAAAATGATCAGACTTAAACACCAAATCCAAAGCCAACGACAACAGAGTTGAAACTCAGTCTACAACAAGCTAGACATTTATACTAGCAGTCTGAGGGATAAAGTAAGGGGATATGGGATGCATGCTGGGAAAAAGGGTGGAAGAAGAACAACATTGGTGGTGGGAATGCCCCTGATTCAATGTTACTTTGTATCTAAAATATTACTTGTGAAATATTTGTAGTCCACTTTGGTCAAAATAAAAATTATTCAATTAAAAAGAAAAGGGGATCATGAATGGACAGGTTTAACATATCCTGTTCTAAAGGCCTTCCAGTCTGATTGGGAATCGGACATACTGAGCCTATTCAGTGGAGCTGTAATAGCTCAAGTGCAATTGAGGCGGAGTTCTGTTTGCTCACACATAGAAAAAAGGTAGATAGTCTAGGGAACAAAGTATATTTTGGGGCAAAAAAGTTTACAGGACACAAATATATTTATAAATAACAGATATCTACTTTACCCTTAGGGTCTCTGCCTCCTCAATTTTACCTGCTCTATTTGTCACAAAAAAGTTGCCATTTAAATATTAGGCTTTGCATCTTGATTATTTGAACAAATTTGAACATAACTTTCTTAAAGATAAGATAGATGGGACAAAAGATAGTTCTAGACAAGTTTTTACTGCTACCAGATAACTATTATTTCCAGATAAATTTCCCTTGTCAGTTCTCAGGAACAAAGTACCAAGACTTTTCAATTGAAAAAACACTTTTGTTAGTTTAAAAAATCATGGGGAAAAATACAATTTCTATGTCATATGATTAATTCTGGAAAATAAGTAATAGTTTAAGTCTCAAGTAACATAAATAAGTAAATTAATTTCTATAAGCAAGGTTGTTGTAAGACTAAAATGAGTTGCATATACAAGACTACAAAACCTGGCAGAATGGAGACATATAATTTATTGATTACTTCTTAAATACGCAATCACTTTTAAATATAAGTTACAAACATATGTTAATTATCTGTTTCTGGATTTAAAACCTAAATATAAAAAGAAAATAAATCTGAATAGTTTCAAAAGAAATAGTCTCTGGCCAGTTCTTGTGTTCTTGTGGCAATTTAATTAAATGCTAAATTCTGCTTTCTACTAGAAAATGAAAGCACTGAATAAATGCAAAGAGGAAAGTTTATTTATAGTCTACATTGCTTTGTGTGAAAAAATCGCTCATAATATCACCTTTCCTTCAAAACATGTATAACTTGTCTTAATTTGCATATGTGAAATTGCTAGTTATGCAAAATTAAATGAATTTTCCAAGGAAACCAGAAATAGAAATTTTAAAAATGTTGGGGTAATATTAAGCAAACTATTAAAGTTGAAGTTTTCATAAAGTTGAGGTTAGCTATACCCTTGGTTCTTAGATACAATGATAAAGAGTCTGGATTTTATATTGTGAGAAATGGAGCACTACTAAGGACCCAAAGCTGAACAATGATGGACTCAATCTGATTTTTGGGAAGATTGATCTAGCAGTGATGCTTAGGAAGCGGTGTTGTGGGAAAATATCAAGAGATGAAAATGAAGTGGAAAACTTGTAAGTGAGGTCAATGAAGATAAAATGATAGACTGAAAAAGTTTGCGACTAGTAGAGTAAAATTTTCAGAGGATTTGTTTAAAAATTAATAACTTCAATGCCTTATTCAGTAGGGAATAAAATTAATGACTATGGGTCAAAGAGAAAATGTAGGGTTTAAGATGTTAGCTTTATACAAGGTTGAATCAGGTTTAATCCCCCACAAATGAACCTCTAATTATCACCAGAAGTGATCACTGAGCACAGAACCAGAGGTAAAGCCTGTCTGAGTGAGCATCTCTGAATGTGTTCCAAAGAAGAAAGCAAACATGGGCTGGAGAGATAGCATGAAGGTAAGGCATTTGCTCTGCAGGCAGAAGGATGATGGTTCGAATCCCAGCATCCCATATGGTCCCCAGCCTGCCAGGAGAAATTTCTGAGTATAGAGACAGAAGTAACCCCTGAGCTCTGCAGGGTGTGACCCCCCCCCCAAAAAAAAAGCAAACAAAATATAATGGCTATAGCAGTGTTGACATAGACAAACAATTCAACTTATTCTTGATTATCTAAATGGGAACAAATTAGATATTTATCCAGTGCTTTCCAAGTCTCGGATATTCTTTTAAGTTTCGCATACATTTACCGTATTTGCCAGAGTAGAAGACGACATTTGAAATGGAAAAAGTCAACCGAAAATCGGGAGTTGTCTTATATGCTTAGTATATTCCCGAAAAACATCTCCATATGTGGCTAAAGAAAAATCATCTGGATATTGCCACGAAACGAATTTTCCAACTCGATCCTGCACCAATCACTGCAAGGCTGCTCAGATGGCCTATCTAACTGGACAAATCCAAACAGGCTTTTGATTCATGCAAATTAGACAGTGTTCTGGACCCGAATCTACACTGTCAAAAGCCTGCTCAAATAGGCCAGAGTCAGAGTGGAAGTCTATTCCAGTATCCCCTTTGAACCTTTGCTTGTTGTGATTGGCTCACTGTGGTACTTACAGCTGCAGCACAGGAACGTTCTGTCTGATACAGCGAATATAGACCCAAACCTATGTTTTAACTATAAAATTAGGAGGTCGTCTTATACGACCAGCCATTTTAAACGCAGGCAAATACGGTAATAACTTAATCCTCATAAGTTCTATGAGATAAATATTTATTGTATAATCATTCAGCTTATACTTAAAGATGATCCAGAGTGAA
>PVKC010009671.1:0-26511 GCA_004027635.1 Crocidura indochinensis | reverse complement strand
CACCGGGATTCAAATTGATGACCTTTTGCATGAAAGGCAAGCGCCTTACCTCCATGCTATCCCCCGGGCCCCTCCTATCTCTTTCTAATGTTAGCCTGTGATCTTGAAGGTCAGGAAACAAGGAGCCTTGGAAACTTAATAAGTTTTAAACTATACACACTTATAAAAAGCAAAAATTCTTTATTCTTATCAATAGTTATAAAATATTTTATTTTCTTACTCTCATAAGTTGTCTTGCTCCCCGTGAAATCCTGGAATCTGAATTAACCTTTTCTTAGTTCAGAGTGGGTTTAAATTTCAAATTATCTGATCATGTTTGGATCTCATTTTTGTGAAATTTTTGTAACTACATACACATTTTTTTAGAAGTAGTTATATTTCCTACTAGTCACTTTGAATTGCACGGGAATCTCTTTAGTATATAGATTGCAGAAAAAAAATTATATTACCTTCTTTCAAGTTAAGTCAATGAAAATATTATAAACCTTAAACAAAATTCTCTGATCTAAGTAATTCCATTGAACTGTTCAAAATTTTTTGCTACTCAAAAATCTTTTCTGCACTTTATCTGCAATTACTTAGTGAGACTCTAAAGTTCTTTTGCATTATTGAATTCTGTCTGTCTGAGATGGCAGGGTGCCTCTGATAAGCAAATGAGCAACTTTAACAATTGTAGATTTCCTTTAGTTTGCATTTGTTTTTAATATAATTCTCAAGTATTATCCACTGCTGCAGTAACTGTATTTAGATGGAGATTTTATGTGACTATGCAAAACACTGGCTTCCCCATAATAACAAGGAAAGAAAAACTACAAAGTGACCCTTTAAGACAACTGACTTCCATGCAGCTATAGATAAATGACCTCCTTCAACATAAAAGCTCCAGAAAAGCCCTGTCTTGAAAGGAAGATCACAATATTCTAATAATAAAGGCTAATAATATCCACAATAAGAAACCTAATGATAACAATCTTGCTAAAATCAACCAAAAGCAGGAAGCAAGAACTTAGACTAAAAAATAAAATAAGGATTAACATTTTGTTTTCTGTTTCTGTGCTGAACTGTAAGATAATTAATTCAAGCAATTAGGTACTTGTACTTACAAATTTCTTTTATAAAATCACTTCACAGAAAAAAATACTTTTTTTCCTCTCCGTTCTATTTTGAGAAAATATCTTCTTTACATTCTTCTAATTTAGTTTCCATTTTGTGACTTAGCTTTCTTTAAATATATACATGTGCATATATATACACTATATGAATATATTTGCATGCACAATCACTATATTTTGGATTACCTACACATGTATAACATTAAACAAGAAAAAAATTTTGTTATTGTGAGAGGAAAGCATCAATGAACTAAAATAGTTCTACAGTATAAATAATATTTTATTGTTGAATTTATTGGTGTATATTAGAGTTCATTATATTTCAGATTTTATACTTTTCTTATTTGGATATTTATTATAAGGTACATAGTACAAATGTTAAAATTCAAAAGTATTTTATTTTACTTATAAAATAGAATATAACATCTATATGTCAATGGATTTTGCAGCTTCACAACTTTTTTTTGCCCCCCCCCCCAGAAACATATACTCTCTCTGTTGTTATCAAACAAAGTAAAACAAAATGATCTAAGGCTTGATTTTGAATTATTGACAATCTTCCCCTTGACCTGGGAGAAACTGTCCCAAGTTGTATTTGTAATCAGTTTGTACTGTTTTAAGTTTGTATTGTTACAACATCCAGGCCAGACCATTGGTTTGCTGAAAATTCTGACCAGCAAGAATGTTCAGAAGAGTCCTTCTAACTTCCAGTTTCCTTGCTCTTCATATCCAATCTAAAAAAGAAATGCATCCTTAATAACATTTTTGCATTTTTTTAGATATAATGCATATTCATTGTAGGCCTCTCATTTGTGCATGTTCACTAGTTATTCTCTCTCATAAATATGTATATACTTCCTGAAAAATTGCTTTAATATGTGTATAGGTTGTTGTATATATCTATATCTTCATATAAAATCAAACATAGGTCAGATAGAACGTACTTAAGGCATCTGACTTACATATGGACAACCTTGGTATGATTTCTGACATCATATATAGCGTCCTACCTCTTACACCCTAGGAATGACCAATTACTCCTCTCTTCACAGCAGTGAACCAGACTGTGCCTTGTATATCATTCCCAACTTAAATTCCCTTTTATTTGGTAAAATAAAGCAATTCTCTTTTATTTGGTAATTCCTAGCTTTGTCAGATGGCATATAGCAATGACATATTTTACTATCCAATATAAAAATCGTTTACACTGATTCAGTATCATCAACACTTTCAATGAATTTGTTCTACTTAAAAATAAATGATATATTCATGTTGTTAAAAAGAAAGAACATTTTATCATTTTTTGTTTTTATTTGTTATTTTGCTTATTTGTTTTGGAACCACATCTGTTGGTGCTCAGGGGTTGTTGCTCTTGACTATGAACTCAGGAGTTATACTTGGCAGTAAGGGAATGCCAGAGATCACCCCCGAACTGGCCACATGCAAAGCATAATAATCCTTGTCTTCTGTACTATCTTTAGCCCCAGAAAGAATATTTATTTTCTCAAGGCTCAAATTTGATTCTCATTTATTCATCAACCTTAACATAATGAAAACACATCTCTAAGTAAAGATTAATTTTTAGTATTCTATTGTTCTGTGTCCACCTAGATACTTTACCTTTTTGAATAAGTTAATTTTATGTTCAGAGCCATATAAGTTTTACATGAGTATTTTACTTTTGTATTTTAATTCAATATTCGATTTCTTGAAGTTTTGTTGTTTAACACCATCTTATTAAACTTTCAATTAATTTTGTCACTTCTAAATTTATCTAGAGTGATAAACTTGTATTATTACAATTGTGAATGTTAGTACTTTTCCATGGCAGATTCTCTGAATGATAGTTAAAAAAATTGTGCATATTTTGTAAATTAACTTTAATCCCTAAATGGTCATTGCAAACATAGCTCCGAGACATATACTGGAATGGAATGACTATAGCTTCATCTCTTCCAAGCTTTGTTAAAATTTCAGAACAAACTCTTGTCAAATCTCCAACTATTATTAGTTCTACCTTTCATAAATTATGGAATTTATTTTTAGTCTCACATTTCATGCCTTTGATTATCAATTATCTAGCTAGAAAGAACGCCTACTCTATAAGTTCCATACAGTATGCTCATATGAGAGCACACAGCTGAATTAAAAATGTAATATCAGAGCCAAGCATTTGTGATTAGGTATTTTACAATTAATTTAGTGTAACACTGCTAATTTAAGTTCACATTAATATTCCTTTTCAAGCATAATGAAAATGTAATTGCAGTGTAAACAAGAAAAATATTAAGAATGGTTTGCCCAATTTATTATTCTACAAAAGAATTAGAATGATGGCCAATTAAGGAATGCAGTTAAATGTAGTTATTATATTGTTTATCATGCAGAAGTAACTCAAGGAAGGTTAAAGGTGTTATTAAAATCATTAATTTAATTCTCCCTTTAAATGGCATAAAATTATCATAAACATAATATATGGTCATGAGTGAACACTTTAATGAAATCTTGAAATAATTAGGGGGTTATCGAGATAATTTTTCACTAACAAAAGAGAACTCTAATAACACACATTCTTTTTTTGTTTTTAAAGTTAAATGTTTGATAAGTGTAGCTCTTAATATTACATTATATTTAATGATATATTAAGTATTATATCTATATAATTGATAGTAATAATTAGTGACATTTCTTACTTTTTCCTATAAATATGACTTATTATTCCAAATGTATGTTTAATTCATGTTATCATCTGTATTAGTATTATTGACTTCTCTTTTGTTGTGTTTTCTACATATAGCGGTATTAAGACTAAGTTTGGAAAGGAAAGAGTTTTAAATCAAAATGACTGAAGGAAAATGTAATTATTTTTTTATAATTTCCTGTTTTTATTTTTTTTAATTATTTTTAGACTCTTTTTAAAGTATTTCATAGAATTCCAGGACATATATATATATATATATGTCTGTTATAACAAAATTTATAACAAAATGACTGTTATAACAAAATTTATTCCTTAATAACAAAAAAAATGGTTTGTTAGTAATCATTCTGAGTTTCAGTGAATTGTAAATTGTTTCATTATTTCCCCTACGTATTTCTTTACAAAAGAGTAGAACACCATGGAGCAAGGCAAGCTCCTTTCCTGAGTTTGATCTAAGCCTGGCAATATTAACCATGAGTACTTTTGTTTGCATCTCTAAGGTCCACAGGCACTACTGATGAAGCCTGGTGGCCTAGAATACTGCTAGAGAAGAACCTGGTAATTCCAAGCATCACCAGGTCCAAGAATGCTACATTCTCAGGTCCTGTCAGAGACTTACCACCAAGAAGGCCAGGAAGTGCCAGAAACAAACCTCCAGATCTTCAAGCTCCATTTATGAGGATCTCCTCAAAAAAAATGAATAAAGTACCTATAACATTTCTAAGAAAAAAGTATATAAACAAAATACAATACATTCAAATTAACTTGGATGACAAAAAAAAAACTTATTCTCAAATACTTATGTCTACCCTTATGCAGCTAATTTATTTCTAATATTTAATGGTGGAATTAAAAAAATCTCTAACTTCAACTAAATTATAAGAAGACCATTGATGTAGCAAGAAAACATGTAGTAGAATTATTTTTTAGTGATAACATGTTAGAATTTCTAAGTACTTATGTCACATTAATTTTTTCATAATTCATAAAACTACTGATTTAGAGATAAAGGATGTACTTTGTCTGGGCACATAGATTTTTTTATGATGAGCTAGCTAATACTATCAGTTTTCTATTCATATTTATGGCCAACTGATAGTGCTGAGTTGAGGATAATTATGATCAAGCAGTTGCTTAAACAAAATCAAAATTTATAAAAGTTAAGAAAGAATTTAATCTTTAATACACGGTAAGAAATATTCCAAAATAAATCTATCATTTTGAATCAAAGTCTGAATTTAGCATACCTAACTTGGTTATGATATTTATCAAAGGTGCTATACAGAGAGTTAGGAGTGAAACAAAACAAAGTAAAAATGGCAATGTTTATACTTTCTTTTTCTTTAGAGTAACCTCTTCTATTATAAAATTTCTGCTGTCCTAGCGATAATATAATGTCCTAATGCTTTATATATCTGTGCATTCTGGTAGCTATTCCCATTTATATAGGTTCTGATTGTGTGCAAAGAACCCTGTGATAATACTTTGTGACTTTGATTTACTTTTAGACATAACTTGGTTCTCTGGTTGCTAATAACATCAAATATTCTATAAACCCAACTCTTTAAAGTTAACAGTAACTGTTAATGTAACTGCTAATGTTAATGCTTATCTATATTACACACATCCAAATACTTTAAAATTGACTTTCAGCAATCAAAAACTAATATGTATAAGGAGATGGTCAGATTCCCTTACTTATCTTAAAATATCACTTCTATACTGGTTATTGAGTGTTTTAATATTTTATTGATTTTCGTCTTATGTAATAACATAACTTTGAAATATCATCTTCTAAGTCTGAAAACTTAATAAAATATTACTCATACAAATATTTCATTGTAGCTCTGGCAAGATTATAAAATAGTAAATCTCAAATCAGATTTATAGTCTGAGTGTTCCTCTTCTCTAGCCTTAACTATGCTTAATCTATATTTCTTTGCTATTACCACTTCAGTGACATCAAAGCATTTCTGACCTTTTGTTATACACATCAGCCTTTATATATATTTTATTATTATTCATTTATCTCTTAAATAAAAATCTATAAATCAGGCTTAATGCTAAGTACTAACTATATTTTATGTTATTTGGAGGACATAGAACACAGATATTTCTGAAAGAGTAAAAAATATGGCCACTTTTATAAAAAAAAATCCTCTTGTTTCAGTATTATACCATTCTGAGATAGAGTAAATCATTCTATATTTACCTCGACTATAAATCTGTATATGCTTTTAGATTGATCAATAGTTTAAATGTGAGCATTTATTAACAGGATTTTAGTTACTATTACATTGGTCATTAATCATTAAGAAGCAAAAATGGTTAAGGAAATTATTATAAAATTTTTTTATAATTTCTTTTGTGGGGGAAGTTGACTAATAAAGCTGTGTTGAGGAATCTCCCTCTGGACTGTACTTGGCTAATCTGGCTTGGTTCCATGCTAGAGTCTAGGATGTGATGCTGCTGGACACCTAAACAATAGTAAACACCAAAGCCTCGTGGCAGTGTCCATGGGCCCTTCAGTGTCACTGCTGTCAACGCTAGATTGACAGCTTTAATGCTGATGATCTAACAGTGGTCTAGTCCTTGTGCTCTATTTCTGGTTCTAATCTTTATATATTTTAAAATTCAGTATAATTCACCCAACTATTTTTTGTTGGTGATATACAGTTGGCTCAGCAAGCAGATATTCTAGGACAGTACAGCAAGAGTCCTACCTGATTATAAAACTCATTATTTAGTCAGAAGTATTTTGCATGATATTTTGACAGTCTATATATATTTAACTAATTTTCCCTTAATAGATTTTATTAAATGTCTAGTACTAAAGACACTAAGAAACTATTTTTTTATTTTTCATGTATATGTAATGTTCAACTTCTCCCACCTATTTTGGAGGCACACAAAATGATGATCAGGGGCTACTCTTGACTTTCTGATCAGGGGTCTCTTCTAAAGAATCGAAGGTGACTTTAGCATGCAGTTCAGGTTTTGAACATGTAAACTTATAAGTTCTTGAGAGAGACTGCCTATGTGAAATTGAGTAGCTAATCTAGAAAAAAATATAATGGTGCCCCCCTAGGCCTGGTTAAGCAGGCCCCACCGCCGCATGGCAGGGGCCTGCTGAGCCCCATGCTACTGAAACTCCCAGCTCCCAGAAAGGGAATAAATCCGTCGTGTTGCTGAAGGCTGGGAGTTCAGCATCCCCACCCAGACCCACCCAAAGGAGCCTGGTAGAGAATGGGGGAAAAGTCCAGGGTACCTTGGAGCCCCACCAAGGTCCCACCTCGGTGGCCTGCCCAGGCCTGTGGGCCAGGGAAGCTGAGGAGATCTGGAGCAAGGCGGCAACAGGGTGCTGGGGTCGCCCCCATCTTGCACCTCCCCTAGGCCTGGTTAAGCAGGCCCCCCGCCGCATGGCAGGGGCCTGCCGAGCCCCATGCTACTGAAACTCCCAGCTCCCAGAAAGGGAATCAATCTGAACCTTTTACATAAAAAGCATTTAAAGTGCTGCATTAAAAAATGCGAAATAGGGGCCAGAGAGATAGCATGGCATGAAGGTAAGGCATTTATTTGCCTTTCATGCAGAAGGACTTTGGTTTGAATCCCAGCATACCATATGGTCCCCTGTTCCTGCCAGGGGCGATTTCTGAGCATAGAGCTAGGCATAACCCCTGAGTACTGCTAGGTGTGACCCCCACCACCAAAAGAAAACTAAATAAATGACATTTTGGGGTAGCCACCTTGTTAAAAAAAATTGAGTGATTACTATTTTAGATTTAATTGACAAATCAACATTTTAACCCTTCCAAATAACAGAGAAAATTATGAAAGTAAGAGTTCATTTTACTTAATTTTATTTATAATTAAAATAAAAACATAGTATGTTTAATTTCACCAACTTTTGGGCAGTTTGTGAATTTATCTGCATAATTTTATTATTGACTTTGTTGCTATTTCTCCTTTTAAAATGTTTTCTTTATTTTTATATTGGTGGGTTTATTAAATAACCAATATAACTATTGATAAATATTAATTCTTGATAAATATTCAAAATATTATTAACTGTTTTTATTAAACAGACTTGCATAGGTATAAACATACAAACACTTTTAACAAACTTACTTCCGGGTCTGGAATGGTGATGCAGCAGTAGGGCTTTTGCCTTGCACATGCCTGATTTAGGACTGATCGGGGTTCAATCCCCTGGCGTCCCATAAGGATCCCCCAAGCCAGGACCGATTTCTGAGCGCATAGCCAGGAGTAACCCCTGAGCATCATCTGGTATAGCCCAAAACAAACAAACAAACAAACAAACAAAAAAAGCATTTTACTGATGAAATTATGTTATGTGTATATTTTACTTTATTTGTTAGAAACAACAAAAAAGCTCAACTACTCAAATCATGCTTTAATTGGAAGTGTGGTAGTAAAATATAGGACATAAGACTTTCCTGGCCAGAGTAGTGACTTTTACAGCAAAGTAGTGTTCCATTCTTATTTCCCATCTTTAATATACCATGAGATAAGTTGACAGAAACAAAATTATTTTCTAAGAAGTGCTTTGCAACATTTAAGAGTCTATTTTTAGCTTGCGGTTTTTTTTTTAGACAGTGTAGCATTCAAGTCACATTTCTAGTGATAATATATAAGAAATAAATTGGCATGTCTTAGAAATGTAGTTTGAATGTAAATACGAAGGTATTTACTATATATATATTGACCATATATATTGACTTATTGATTTATATATATATATATATATTTAGTTTTCAGGATTTGGGGGACATGCCTGTCCTTGCATGTGATTGACTTGGGTTTGATCCTTGGCATCTCCCTGAGTCTGTCAAAAATAATTCCTGAATTCTCACTGTAACCTCATTTTATTTTTTTGTTATTGGGTCACACCCAGCAATGCTTGGGGTTACTCCAGGCTCTGTGCTCAGAAACTGCTCTTGGCAGGCTCTGGGACCATATGGGCTACTGGGGATCCAATCCATGTCCTTCCTGGGTTGGCCACATATAAAGCAAACTCCCTACTGCTGAGCTATTACTCTGGCCTGTAGTAAAGCACCAACTTAGACATGTAATTGCAGATTATTCCTAATGACCATCCCGTGACTGTGTAAGACTTAGAATTCTAGGATATTGTCCTTTTTTTTTCAGCCAGCTAGATCTAAAATGATGTTCTATTGACATTTAGAATGTTGCTCATGTGACTATTGAAAATCTGTCATTATTAGTGGAAAAGGGAAAGTTTGGGAGGGAGAAAAATCACATCATACTATGTACTACTGTTTTCGATGTTTGTGTGACTTCACAATTCATTTGTTGAACTTTTAATCACCAAAGACATTAATGACAGAAGATGGCATTTAGGGGGTAAAGAAATTATTAGCTTTATAAAAGAGATTCTGGAAAGTTTTCTGTCTCTTCCACCATGGGTAAATAATAGAAGACTTTGGTAGCTTGAAACCCAGGCAGGAGAGAGCATTCAGCAGAACTTGATTCCGAACGAATACAGGACTTAAATTCCCTGCCTCCCTAACTATGGAGAGTGTTTCTGTGATTTAAACGCTGCCTGGTCAGTGGTATTTTATTGTAGAAACCCAAAACTGTTCATGGAGTCAAATCTCTTAAAACGATCTAGTCCCTGCAGTTTCTGAATAATTTTCCAATACCTAGAATCAGAATAGAGTGTTATATATTGCCAGTTCCTATTTATCTTTTGTATTTGCCTCAGCAAGAAAAAAACGTTCAAAGTAATATAGTTTCCTGTCATATTAGAATGAACTGTCATGCCCTGCTATTCTCACTTTCTTCATGTTAGTTTTCCCTTTTTAAAACATATTTATGTCTTATATAGCCAGTTTATTCGGGTTTCTAAAAATCCATTTCTGATTATTTTAAATATGTGAGCAATTTCAGATTATGAATGATATAATTCTGCATTTAATGCCTTACTGCAACATGATTTTTTTTCAAGAATCATTATATCATATATGTTTCAAAATATTCATCAAAATATTTATCATTTGTTCTGGACAAGAACTTGGTGATAAAAGTGGAGAAACAAAGATGCAAGGCACCTCTCCATTAACAATAGTGAAAACCACAGTGTCAGTAAGAAAGGAGAGAGAAATAGAGAGAAAGAAATATATATATAGAGAGAAGCAAATAACCTGGTCTAAGAGTAGGGGGACAAGTGATGGGAGAAAAAAAGAAGACACTGGTGTCTGGCAGTGTGCACTGGTGAAGGATGGTGTACATTGCATGACTGAAATCCAAAAATGAACAATTTTGTAACCATATTGCTTAAATAACACAATTAAAATATATATCATTTAATATTTAGTTTCAACTGTTATTTTAATAAATTTTCTTGATATTTTGTTTGTAGTTTTTGTAAGTGCTTCTATTTTTAAAAGCATCCTTCGAGAGTTTCATTGCTCTAGTTACCTATGGAAAGTACAAGAAGGCAGTTGATAATAAATCATGTATAATAATTGTTGAGATTTTTTTAAATAATAAAGCAAAATTGAAGGCTAAAGTGATAAAAGAACACTTACATGCTTGAGGTCAAGCGTTGCCTTCAACCATTTGTTTTCAGCTTTCAATTTACATTTCTCTTGAGAGTAGGATAAGTCTGAAATTTCTTTTCTTTCTTATGAATTGAGTTCTTTTTTATGACATCTAGTTTAAACTTAAATTTCAGACTATCAGGGTTCTGGCATTCTTTTGGTTTCTCAACTCTTATTTCTCACTTTTCAAGGGCACCAGGAAGTGCCTCCTGTTTCTGACATGTGGCCCATTAAATCTAGGCTATAAGCCAGCAAGACTGGCAATTAACCCACCACAAATTTTGAACATCAGTCTTCCTTTTATTCTGTAGATTCACAACCTGATGTTATATTTTTTGTTCAATTAAATTTTCATATGCTTTTTAAAATTTAGCTGTCTTTTAAAATTCAACATGAAACATTTTTTATGTGTTCTAGTGTGTAACTTATATTATCAGATGTTATGAGTTACACATTTTTCATCTTATATAATTCATTGAAATTACTTATACCTAAATATTAATTTATAAATGTCTATTGAACTTTTTAGAAGCTTAATATTTCACACTATAATATAAGACATTTATTTTTGAAGCATACTGACCATAAATACTGTAGTGTTTTAAAGGGTCAACAATATTCTTATTTTTTGTTTGCTTTTTTTGGGGGGGGGCTCACCCATTTGATGCTCAGGGGTTACTCCTGGCTAAGCACTGAGAAATTACCCCTGGCTTGGGGGGACCATATGGGACACCAGGGGATCAAACCACGGTCCTTCCCTGGCTAGCACTTGCAAGGCAGACACCTAACCTCTAGCGCTACCTCACCAGCCCCAATATTCTTATTTTAACTAATTTGATATGTATCGAATTTCAAATGGAAGAAAATAGTTATAAACTAATTCTGTGGGTTTTCAGTAGACTCAGAGAGGTCAAATGCTTGGAACCTAACCTGAAGCTTTCTTGAAGCATTAATTACAGCAATTACCAAGATGAAACATATCCAGACACAAGTAGAATTAAATCAGTATAAGGAATATGACCATACCAATCACTTGTATCTAATTATAGTCTGTTTATTCAATAACTTATAACAGTAATGATTAAAAAATACACACAGATAGGGGCCAGAGCATGAACCAGCGTTTGTCTTGCACGTAAACCTAAGATTACTGCGGTTTGCTCCCACCTGAGTTCCATATGGTCCCTCAATCCAGGAGTGATTTCTGAGCGCATAGCCAGGAGTAACCCCTGAGTATCACCGGGTGTGGCCCCAAAACAAAGCAACAACAACAGCAAAAAGCAAAAACAAATACACAGTACATCTGAGTATGGGAATAACTTCTATTACCAGGAGGTCTAGAAATATGTGTAAATGGTGAATGGGTCCAAGGTTCACTAGCTTCCTTGACTGAAATACAATGACCTGTGCCAACTTTAATCTATAATTTATGATTGCACATAACCAAAACGTGGAGAGATGAAGACATCAGAATTCTTCTCTTATAGCATAAGGTTGTTGCTCTGTTATTTATTGCTCTGTGATAGTTCTTAGGCCAAGTAAATACAGTGCTTAATGAAGGCTATAGTCACTAACACATGATTTCAATTTGAAACCAAGAACTGTATTCCTACGAAAGCAGAGTTAACTATCAAACTAAGTTCTCCAAAATAAAACCATTATAAATAGGAAGTTTCATAAATTGAATATTTGTCTCAGAAACATCCTGACACAATTTGTAAATGAAAGGTATATGCAATGGGCATAGTTGTTCAATGTTTGATATAGGGTCTAGCTTAATGTTTCAGATGTGAGTCTTGATTCATAAAGATATCGTTATCGACATAAACAGAATGAAAATACAGTTATAACTTTTTTAAATTTAAATGTTTTGGGGCCGAATGACAGTATAGCGGTAGGGCGTTTGCCTTGTGAGCTGACAACCCAGATTGACTGGGTTTGATTCCTGATATACCATATGGTCCCCCGAGCCTGGCAGGAGTAATTTCTAAGTGCAGCACCAGGAACACTGAGCACCATTAAGTGTAGCCCCAAAACTAAAAAAAAAATTTTAATGTTTCGGGGTTTGCTTTGCACACTATTGACTCAGGACCAACCTGGACTCAACCCCCAGCATCCCATATGGGCCCCAAGCCAGGAGCGATTTCTGAGTGAAAAGCCAGGAATAAGTCCTGAGAGTATCGGTGTGGCCCAAAATCAAACAAACAAAAACTAAATGTTTTAATTTGCAAGGACAACATTTTTCTTCTATTAATATTTAATTACCTATGATAAATCTATAAATATTGTAGATTAATATTTATATTTGTCGATATATGTACACACATATATAGGAAATTTACTTGAAGCAAGACAGTCCTTATTTGATATTATTTACATAGAGATATTGATATATGATAACATATATTTTCTTCCAAATACTCAACAGGGCCTGGAGATAATACAGCATTAGGGTGCTTATATCACTTGTGTTTGATCGCTGACTGGTGCACAACACATCAAGAAATGATCCTTAAGAAACGTTCAGAAGTAAGTCTGGGACATTGTAGATCATGTCCCCCAAAATGATAAACACCTATATTGCAAAAGAATAAAGATAAAGAATAAAGAAAATAAATAAACAATAAAGAAAGAAAGAATGAAGAAAAAGAATTAAAAATTATTTCTATGTCATATGTACTCAACATTAAACCATTTTCTCATACTTTTGAAGTAAATATTTTTATTTCTTCTAATTTTAATATTCTATATAGATTCATACATGTAATTAATAAAATAATGAATTTGAGACACAAAGAAACAAATGTTTGAGGAAATCTACAGAGAAGATGTAATTTAAATAGAATTAATGGGAATGTAAATTCACTATAAAAATCATTTATTGAGTCCTTAAAAAGTTAAAAATAGAACATTGCAGAAGAAGATACAGTTTTGGGAATGGCCCTGGTCTTGCCTGCAGCTGACCTGCATTTGGTCCCAAGCATCCCATATGGTCCCCAGGGCTAGTAGTAATTACTGAGTGGAGAGCCAGAACAATGGTGGGTGTAGACTAAAGAAACAGGGGGATTTGGGACAATGGTGATGGGAATGTTGCACTGGTGATGGGTAGTGTTCTTTACATGACTGAAACCCAAACACAATCATGTATGTAATCAAGGTGTTTAAATAAAATATATTAATTATAAAAAAAAAGAAACACAAAATGTTAAAAAGAGGGCCTCAGTGATAGTGCACTCGATATGGCACTTGCTTTGAATGAGACTAAACAGGGTTTTATGCCCAGCTTCTCATTTGATCTGCCAAGCACTGCCAGGGAGTGATTTCTGAGAAAAGATCTAGGTATCACTCGTAATCATCAATAAGTGTCCCAGAAACTTTTTAAAAAAGCAGTGCTTTAAAAGAAGTCTGTTCTCTTCTATTTATAGCAAAATTTCTTAACACTGCCAAACACTATAAAGAGTCTATCTATTGACCAACAAATAAACTTGCATACATATAATTTGAAATATTATTCAGTCAAAAATAATAACATTCTTATATGTGTACCAATTTGAATGTGTCTATAGGCAAATATGTTTAGTGAAGTAAGAAAAAGCCATAGGATTTTACTTATAAGTGGTATATAATAAGAAATGCATAAAAGAAAATAGCATAAAAATTTTATGGTCCTAATAGTGGTCATAACAAAAGCAAAAGAAAGAAGAGTGGGTGTACCAGGAGAAGAAAGGTAAAACATTGGTGAAACAGTGGTAAAATTATGTAAGTAATATGCATACTGATTTTCAATAAAGCAATGTTGAAACATGCAATTCATAATCTAATATTCAATAAAAATAGAAATAGTCTGACATCAAGGCAGCATAAGGCAAAATAATGAGTAATAAGCTCCTGGAAATTTTTAATAAGTACTATTTGAAAACCATATTTGTTTAAAAACACAAATATTTAAGGAACACAGGAGGAGGGGAATTGTCATAAGATTATGGATGAGTTCCTTCATGGTGGCATAGTTTCCATTCAATTTAATGCTATATAATGTGCTTCAGTACAAAACTCTCACCATATATTGACAATCTCAATTATGTTAAGATAGCATGCAGAAAATATACAGAATTATATCAGAATAATAAAGATTTCACTATGAGAGATTCTCCTTTGTTCGTTAATTGTGTATAACATTTAAAAAATAAGAAATTATTAACAAAAATCTTGGTCATGTTTAATAGAATCAAGCCAATTTTCTGTAGAAAGTTTGAGGAAAAAACATATTGATTAGTACTAAGTAGTAAAAATTTATTGCAATGTTGTCAGTTGCTTTATTTTAGATCAATACAAATCTCACCAAACACTTCTTAAATGCAATAAGAATCTGACAAGACCTTTTTGTCACAGATTAGTGTTAAAGCAATGAAACAGCCCCCAAGGAAAATTGTCTTTCTGACTGAAATGCCAGCTGTATTCTGTTTCAGAATTGGCCTGTGCTTGCACAACATCATTATTGATATTTGAGTGTCTAAAGAGAATAAAAATACATCAAATGTTTCAGGGCAGAATAATGCAAATGAAGAAAACCTGAGAACTTAAATTTAGATTTACTGCTTTTATAAAAAAAATGCTATATGCTACACCTTAGGTTGATGAGTAGAATTAAATTATAGAATTCCAAGTACAGATAAATTCTGCAACATTTAAGATGATTCTGTCATATTCACTTTAAATTAATAAAAAGAAAATATAATGATTTTTGTAAATAATAAATATATGCTAGCAAAGCTTTAAATTTTTTCAAGGAACTGGTTATGAATTAAATACAACTTAACTTTTATTCCATTCACTGAAGCAGCTACATAAAATATCAGAATCTAATTTGAAATTGCAGAAGGAGTTCTCAGGAGCATGAGCTCAGCTGCATTTCATGAATTCTGAGAACATTAGAATTTAGTCTTCTTGGCAGTATTGTAATGTCAGTTTGCATAAGTAAACCCATTGAGATTTGCTTATTTTGGTACATAATTCTTTTGGCACTTTGAATTATTTGGACAGAGAAAGTGTATGCATCTTCTATCATATTTATGTGAATTTAATTTTATGAACTATATCAAATTAACTATCTAGAGATTTATCCCTTCAAATTAAAGAAATGTAATTTTGGATCTGTAACTTTTACTTAAGTCTGTTATTTTAATCTTTTTCCCTGGGCAGATAGAATCATTTATTCTATGGATTCCAGTTTTATATATTATTCTTTGATTTTACTTTATACTCTAGAGACTCTAGTCTCAAATAATGTTATCTCAGTATATCTGTGCGACTCTTATTTATTAATTCTCATAATGTTCTAAGTAGCTTATTTTATGTATTATATTTATACTTATGCATATTAATATAAAACTGAGTCATAAATCCTGAATGATTATGATACATATACATACAGAAGTAAAGTGTATCGTATAGTATATATATAGATCATCTTATTTTATAGAACATTACATTGCACTGTAATATATTATGTCAAATCATATTATCTATTATGAATCTTAATTAGGGCTAGTCTAAGCATAGTGACTAGTGACATTGTTCTGGTAACTAGAGTTTGAACTATTTGAATTGTAATTTTTCAAAATAATTAATACATTTATTCAACCTATCTACAATAATTACCCTTAAAGAAAAACACCCCAGTGCTAATTATAATACGAACTATTAGAATACAAAACAAATCTGTGACAAGCAATTGGAGGTTTAGATCATATGTAATATAAAGTGGAAGTATCTTTATAAATTGACGACATTTAGAAGTCATTAGTGGTACTAAAGTAAAAACACCATGGGTAGGTATTTGCCTTGCATGTTGCCATTTCTGGTTTGATCCTAGCATCTCATGTAGTCTTTTGACCTACCAGTAGTAAGCACTGGGTGTTGCCTCATCACTCCTCAATAAAATTAACATTGGTGTCAATGTCTGCATTAGTGGTTCTGATATAAACATTAAGGAGAATATGGTTAAGACATATGTGATTCCTGGGCCATGAATGGTGTTGTGTTCATATGTGTTGCCTGTCGATGCACATAGTACTCAAATGCTACTGTTGATCATAAGAGATATACATGTACATTCATACTTTAATGGTGGGTTGTGCACTGGCACTCTGTTTCTAGAAAAGCAGGAGCACTTTATTCTCTTTCTCTCTCTCTTTCTTTTTTCCTTCCTCCTTGTAGGACTTTTCAAGTAAAACTGTTATTATGTCAGTGAAAAAAGTGAAACAAATGCTTCACTGTGCAATAAAATTTTACCCTGATATGGGGGTTGTCCCTTTATCACAGCTCTGTGGTTTGTTATTGAATATGGGACAAATTTGATGAAAACATCAACATATTAAAAAATGCATGACATTAAGGAGGGGAGTATGTTTGACTTCAAATACCAGATTTTGCTACAAACTTCAACTCATTGTTTAGGTTCCTGGTCATTAATACTAGACAGAATGGCTGGAATCACACTTTACATGGAAGAGGCCCTTGATTCTTCTCACTATGTGGCTCCCCAAACATCACCTGTAAATAGGACTAAGAAACTTATTTTGACTAAGTCTTGAGCACACTGGATATGCCCCTGTCCACCAAAATAAGGCAAGTCACAATAGGTTGATCTTTCTGAGGGGTGTGAAGTCTGTCTCATCTCATGTCTTTGAGACTTTATGCTTATTTAAATATTCAATGTCCTCCATCAACTTCCAAATCCTTCTCTTCACTCTTAGTTTTATTTTACTTGTCTTTCTTAGCTACAAAACCAGAATCCTGATATTTTGCAATGAATCTTCTAAAGCTAATCTTAGAGTTGATTTGTTACAGTTGATTTTTATAGAATTTCTTATTGATGAAATTCTAAAAACCTAAAACCTCCAGATTAGTAATTAAATTGCTACCTCAGTTGGACCACAACTATGTCATGAATTTATTCCTAGTCTATGGCTGCTTTTTCTTCAAAGTCAGAGAATTGTGTTAGAAAAACTACATGGCTCTCAAAGCATAAAACAGTTTTTAAATGGCATTGATAGCTTAAAAAATAAGCAAATGAACAAATAAAGTTTATATGATGTAAGAAGTAGTACAACTGTGTCTCCAAATCATAGAATCAACAACACTGAAATCATGAGACTTGAAAGCCTCAACTTTAAAATGTCCCTAACGTGTCAGCTGACCAGTTAGTATAGAGAACCTGGTAACAATAATGCAGGAAAATTGAAGCCGGTGGTGAATTGAGTGTTGGATCAATTGTATGACCAAAATTCAACTATGAATTACTTTGTAAATCATGTTGTGTTAGTATGAAAATATAGCATGTGCTTTAATTGAGCAAGTTTAAAAAAAAACAAAAATTAATGACTTCATAATCAAAAAAAAAACTTCTGATCTAAAGAATGGGGTGATGGGCTGTTTTTATAAATTATTTTAAGTAAAGCATCTTTTTGAATATAAAAGGATACGATCTAAGTGCTCTATTTCATATTACAATTACAGTGCTTCTTTTATGTTATTTAAAACAATTAGATTAATATTTACCTTTAGGCATAGGTCAGAGGGAAATGTTTATAAGATAAATCAGTCTATAAAATAAATAGCTATTCTAGCTGTTTCTGACATCCAACCCATATATCGTTTTAAAAGAGTCTTTAAATGGTGACAATATAACATGCAAAACCATAACTGAAGCACAGTTAAATTCCCATAGTGGATAATATCTACATCTGAAATCATTTGGAGATGAATCTGCCTTCAATCCCAAATTCCCAGAGACCCGAATTCTTACTTAGATGGAGATCTCTTTAGCTAATAATCCTAGAGCCTTAAACAAGTTTTATGTATCTTTCACTTAAAGTATCTCAGTTCTGCAATAAATAAAAAAGAATTGAAATTTCGATTCTTGTAAATATAGCACCTTTCATGAGTACTAAATCAATGTGAGGATCATTAAATAGATGCATTTATTCATTGAGATATTATGCTCTTATGGCTATGCACATGGAATAAATCAGGCTGAGCAGTCATGCTCTCCCTAAGGGCCTCCAATTGAGTTGAAATATCTTTCTGCCTGAAGTCATATGGCTTAGAACCTAATCAAAATGTGTGGATTAGGATTCCTGAACATTGTTTGACAGTCTGGGGAACAAATAAGAATGAAAAAGGGTCTCTGGGTATTTTTTATGTCAATGATTTTTTCAGATACAGACAATGGTGAAAGGGAAATAAAACTCATTTTAATTTCCACTACATCAAGTATGCCTTCTTTATAGCTTGTTTATGATTTAATAGGTAAGTTTTAGAGTTGCTTTCAGAAGATAACCTGAAAAATAGAAATTACAAGGAAAAATAAAAGAAATGTATTAAAAATAAATTGTTCATTTGGGGGTGAAGTCTGTGAATAGAATCTTTACAAAGGACTTTAAATTTTGCATTCCATCATTACATGTATGTATACCATTTCCATGTGAAATAGATAGTACAGGAATAACTGCAATTAGGGCTTTATTCCAGTTTGATTCTTAACTCAGTTGGACTCTGAGAACCACCCTGAGTTATCTCTATTCCTGAGAAAAGAAAGGGAAGTAAGGGGGCAGAGCGATAAAATAGCAGTAGGGCATTTGCCTTGCACGCAGATAACCCAGGATGGACCAGGGTTTGATCCAGGATATCCTGTATGGTTCACTAAGCTAGGAGCCATTTCTGAGCTCATAACCAGGAATAAACCCTGAGCATCACCGTGTGTGGCCGAAACCCCTGCTCCTAAATGGAAGTAAACCCTGAGCATATTCAGATGTGGTCTCCATACCAAAGTTAAATATTTTAATATATGTAATATATAAGATTATTATGCTGTATCACATATGATATTAATGTAATATATAATGTTATATTATATATCATATATAATATATATCACAATGTTATATTAATATGTAATTAATACCTATATACACAATTCTATTATTTATTTTTATTGAGAGATAAATAAGTATACTTTTTTCCAATTAATTTGTAAACTTAGTGATACCTTAGTCCATTATTATATTTAAGAAATATGTAGAAAAATTTTCATAATGTATAGTTTATTTTATAGTATACTTTCACACTGTTATTTTTCTTGTCCATTTCTTTATATAACAACCAAATCAAGATCAAAATTTTATGGATTTGGAATTTAACTGTGTTCTGCAATTTCACAGGTCTGGTGTAACTTTACTAGTCCTGAACTAAGAAAGTTAATATGGTTATAGATTTTTAAATTGTTTTAAATTTACATATAGGACATTAATTCTGCCTGGCCTCCGAGATTCAGCAGTATTGAATGTAATTTTTTTGCTTTCTTTTTGCGCTTTCACATATATGTTTATATATATTTAAATATATTTTTGCACAAAAACATAGTATATGTGTTTAAATCCCTCTTATAATGGAGAGACAAAATATTTGGAATTGTTAGTGGTCATCTGGTCATCTTTCTCACTATTGGTAACCTGAATATCCTTTAGCATGACATTCTCAAATTTTTTTTTTTTTTGGTTTTTTTTGGGTCACACCCGGCAGTGCTCAGGGGTTACACCTGGCTCCATGCTCAGAAATTGCTCCTGGCAGGCACGGGGGACCATATGGGGCACCGGGATTCGGACCGATTACCTTTTGCATGAAAGGCAAACGCCTTACCTCCACGCTATCTCCCGGGCCCCGACATTCTCAAATTAGATCTTACCCATGAACACTGGATTCACTGTGTCTTATAGTGAGAAAAACTGGTCACAGTGAAACTTTTATACCTGAAATTTCTTTAACTGCATCGTATTGGTCAATATTATACGTTCAGTTAGTTTTCAAAGACACAAAGTGTTTGAAATAAAGGTATTTAAATAGCATTTGTGTAGAGTGGAAGGTATTACTAATAGTAATTGGAAATACATTGGAAATGACCTTTCATTGATATTTTTCTCAACTTTATTACTGATTTTTAAAAGTTTTAGAAATAATGACACCAGTAACATAATAAAATAAGAAGAAAAACGAATGGGCTTCAGCTATCTTTCCAGAACCACAGACTGTAAAGACTGAGATGTTTGTCATACCTCACTTCCATATTTGTACGTATAAATTCTATGCCACTGGTAATTGTTAACTAATTTTGGAACCACTGCTACTTTTCTAGATTTTGTGTTCTATTCTCTTAAAAAATAAGTAGAAATAAGCTGAATCATGTTTTCATCTCGTTTCCTACTTATATTTATTTCCCTGGTATTCTACAAGTTTAAGCAGTAATACATCAATGAGAGTCTATTCAGATGTGTAGGTTCTTTCTCTTAAAAGAAATGTTTAAAAAATATTTTTTCTTTATTCACTTGTAACAAAGGAAGTCAATGCATAGCCTGTAGGTGGTAAAATTATGTAGCTAAAAAGTCCTCATTTAGTTGAATTAAAGGGAGATTTGAAGCCTTAAGTCAATGAAAACACATGTAGCCCAATGCTAAAGAACATCTGCTCTGTGCTATTATGCCACTTGTATATCATAAAACACATAGTCGGGATCAGTCACTCTGAAAAGAAAACATTCCAAATCCTGAACAAATCAGGTAACAGATGTTTTAGTCAGATGGTTCAACTGAAATATGTATGATAACTGGCATCAGCAGCAGAAAATAAATAGGATTTATAGCCTATGCAGGATTTTAATTACTGGACATTCAGAAAAGTTTTATCATTTTATTTAATACTACTGTTTTAAGGAACTGGTAGCTTTACCTAGGGAATCAGTGTTTTATAATAAACTCTGATGTGGCAACATCTGTATATGTAACTTACTTCTATATATTTATACTGTACATATCTATACTAACATTTTCATCTGATCTGTAGATATTTATAACAATATGAGTGATACTGTTTAATATAATATTATTAATTTGGAACCATTTTGTGAGATATAACCATCATATAACATTTAGTTCAATTGTACAACAAAATAATTTAATATATGAATTTACTGTGAAATAAATGCTGTCACTTCAGCATGCAGAATTTTTTCTCTGCTGAAAAATCATAAATTTTCAAATGTTTAATTTAATGGTATTCATTGCAATCACATAATTCCCAGTACATCCTCTAGGCATTTATTTTATAACTGGATGCTAGTATATTCCAATTTTATCCAATCTCACTTATAACTCTGGTAGTTTTTAATATGTTCTTGTACCTATGTACTCACTTTTTGAATATGAGTTCTCACTCTGCACTTTAGTTGTTACAAATACTTATTTGATATATTTGCAAATATTTATGAAATTTAAAAAATATTTTCTTAAATGATACATTGATTTATCTTTATAGTGAATCTTATTGTATTCAAGGGGAAATAGTTTAATAAACCCACACATTAAAGATTGGAAATACAAAGATAATATTAAACCTTATCACATTCAAATACTTTTCTTGACATAAGGTCAGAATTTAAGTTACTGCATGCAATTCAATACATGTAGCTCTCTTTTTTCTTTTAGAAACATTCACATGTATTCTTCATAAATTAAAAAAGGAAACTGGAAAAAAAAGATGACAAAAACAGTTTGTTCTTTTAGGTCTTTATCATACCATAAAATGTAAAATTTTCTGGGCTTTATAAAGGTAACCTTACAATTTAGCATCATCATTCAAAAATATAAAAAGTCAATAAAATTGGTTAACAGATTGGTTAAAAGTAAAAAAAATAAGAATTGGTTAATCCTATTTATTTTGCTCACCTGAAGGATGTACAATATTAAGTGACTACTTAAACTCTATGGCCAAAATAATAAAAAATGCTACACTCCAACTCTCCTTAGGTAATCAAGAGACTTTCTTTGCAAATCTGGTTAGCTTCCGAGATTACTTTTACTTCGCTTTACCTGAGAACTCAATTTGAATGCTAGTGCTGTGTCTGGAGCTGTCTTTCTCCATCTAAAAACTAGCACTGATGATAATTGCCTAGTCTTTACACTGCTTACTTTTTCAAGGAGGCTTTGACATACCACCTCTGTAATGTTTTCACCAACTGTCATTTATTGAGACTACCTCACAACTCACAAATAATTGGACTTAATTGCGGGTGCACTTGGACCTCTAGCATATCAAAACACGGGGCCTGAAACCAAATGTGGAGAAATGTAGTATAGAATATCATAGCCGCATTATTTTATACTTTAAAATAAAACCTTGAACTGACACAAGAGAATGTGTTTTTTAAATGTTTGTCTCCCTGACTTCCTAATAAGTTTCTCTTCTTTGTTCCCAGTAATGAAGCCTTCTCTTCTCAGAAGAGCTGCTTACTTACTGCTGCTCACTGTGTCCTTTATTATAAAAACATTGCATCGAGTTTTTCACAATTGGATAAAGCATTTCATCCTTTATTAGCTTCTTTCCTCTATAGTCATAGTACAGCTGGTAAAGATGTCATTCTTGTTCTTTGAAACAAGTAGATTAGTCCATTTTCTCTTGGGGTTTGGCAAAGTCCTTCAACAGACGTGACTGGCAGAGGAAGAAGCTGAAGATGCGGGCCCCAGGGAATAGATTGCTGACTTGATAAATCTTTGGGTCATAAAAGGGCATCTCTTGATGTCTGGAAGAAAGATTGACTTACTAACAAATATCAGCAAGAGATCTTTTCTGCACTGTAAAATGTAAAGAACACAAACTAATATTGAATGAACACTGGCAAGTTAGCAATAGCGATATTCAAGCAAAAAAAAAAGTAAAATAGTTTCTGCTTAAAATCCACTGTGAGTAATTTATTAAATTTCAAAGTCATTGCTGCAGGAGAGCTCATGCTTTTCTCAGAGGTTTAAATTTCTAATGGGCTGTGTAGAAAACACATGCGGAGGCTGTAAACAGGCAAGGACTAGCAAATTATGGTCATATCTCAAAAAGGCTACTCTAAAATCCTGAGGCTTAAAAAATTTGAAATTATATGGTATTTCTTAAAAACTGCTAGAAATAAAAAAATTTGCAATAGGCGATTGAGGTAAAATTAAGTCGTTAAATTGGAACTTGATTGTAATATTTGACTACAGTATATTCAGCTTGAAAAGAAAAATTATAATTGTATTTGCAAAGTAAGCCAAATTGTATAGCCCAGGAGATTCTGTTAAAACTGTTGCACTTCATAAACTATTTCTCAATATAAAAACCAAATTCTCCTTACTCTTTTTATTTCTCTTATTAGTTCTTAAATAAATAATTGAATTATAGTGAGACTATGCTTACAGGGCTTTTACTGCTTTAGGAAAGAAGGCAATAAACCATTACTCTCTTTGTTTCCATCCCTATCTATTTTTGTGAATGTAAACTAACCCTCCTCGCCTGAATATCAGGGACCCTTCCTATATCCTAAGTCAAATTGATCCCACACAGTAAGTCTTCAGCATGGTAGCTGCATAAGCAGAAATGTCTTCAGAGTTATATATTGTTTCTTTTTCTAACACAACAAGTAACAGAGAAGTATAGATAGAATTGATAGAATATTGTATTGATAGAATAAAATATTACTGGTAAAATAATTTTATTTGCCCTTGTATAAATCTTTATATAGACATACATATATACTATATATATGCAAACAAGTTCAAATATACACAGAGATTGCTAGATTGTTGTACCTAACCAAAAAAAAAGCCATAATAGAAATCCTATTTTTTGGACCACACCCATTTGATGCTCAGGGGTTACTCCTGGCTAAGCGCTCAGAAATTGTCCCTGGCTTGGGGGACCATATGGGGCACTGGGCGATCGAACCGAGGTCCTTCCTTGGCTAGCACTTGCAAAGCAGACACCTTACCTCTAGCACCACCTCACTGGCCCCAGAAATCGTATTTTTAGTGTGCTCTGAATTCAAAATTAATTTGTATCACCAAGAAACAAGTTAATTTTTAGCAAATTATATATTAAATATGCAATGTAACTTGCAATATTGCAAAATTTTCATACATAATGTTCTCTAATATCTAACATGACATAAGTATATTAATATATTGGACATCATAATTAATCCAAAAATAGGGCACAATGGGCTTTTGAGGTGGTCACAGTGTTGATGTAGAATTTTATATCAGTTGAGGAAGGTAGACATTGGTGGTGGAATTGACCTTGAATTATTGTCTGTCAAAATATGACAATGAAAAACTTTATAAATCATATTAGTTACAATAAAATATTAAAAAACAGAATTTTATGAAAGAATACATGATGAGACTCATGATAACCTACTCTATTACTTTCTCTAGTTCACAAATAACTTCAGTAAAGTGTGTCACTTTATATATCTAGCTTTAATATCAAAAGGTTGATCAATTAAGGATATTAATCAGATAATATAAAATAATACAAAAAGAAACAATATATGCAATAACACATGAAGATTAGTGTGAGAGATCAGATTTTTTTTTGCTTAAGGGTATTATATCATTAAGCCTTTAAGGGTATTTTTTGAGAAATACATAAGGCAACATTTTTTTTTCAAATCATTATTAGTACACTGCAACCTTCACATTGCAAAGTATTATACTTATTGAAAAGAACTCCTGATTTTATGTTTTGTTTGTTAGGATTAAAAACTGAATCTGCACAGTCAAAGGAACTTGTATTCAATGATGACTTGAAATGACTGAATCAAGCACACATAGACAGAATATGCCTCCAAATATAACTCATCTAAACATCTCATTTTACACAAGGAAAATAAAGTAAAGAGAGGAAAAACAACCTGTGTCATTAATATATATATACTTTTCCTTGGAAATCTCATAACTCTCTGACGTATGTATATCAGTCATTCCCATTTGAGTTCACATTCACATTTGCAGCAATCTTGGCATAGTCCCTTTTGACTGGAATTTCCTTTCCACCATTTTACTGCTGAGATAACCTCAAGAGTTCTGTGTAAACACAATGAGTATGTAATTAAAATAATATTAAAATGAGACTTATTTTTCATTTTCATTGACGACATTTGCATAGTAATATCTATAGTGGGTAAAACAATAGTTAGAGTCAGAGAATGTGCATCATTCAAGAGTCAAAAAGAAGCCTCGCCTAGAAATTTCTTCCTAATAAAGCTTTCCAAAATTCAGAAATGTACTAGAGCGATTTTACCTGTTAAAGGAAAAGAAACCAAGTTCAAATGCCAGAGCCTTAGATCCGTGACTCAATTTCTCAGAAAAATATTTATTTTAAAGAGAAAGGTGTACTTTAGAGAAGGATTTACTGATTCAGAATCTTCTCTGGATGTTTGGTTTTGAAACAGGTGAGTGTGGTAATTTTGTGTATATGTGACTATCAACATCAGAACAGCAAGCAGTGGCCTAAAGGAACCAAGTCATGAATAAGACAGAAATTGTTCTTCAACCAAGGTTCTTGTCTGAGGCATTAGAAAATAAAGATAAAATGTAGTCATTGAGTCACTCTATTGATATCCCTTTGAGTAATCAGTTTTCTATATTAAACTTATTCTCCTGAATACCATATAGAATACATGGTGAAGGGCTATAACTCAATACTATCTCTACTTATTGCAGCTTTGTTTTTGGACAGCCACTTAATTTTGAGAGAAGTCAGTGCAGGTCATATGCTTTTCTTTGTGGGAACAAGAAAGCAGGAAATATCTAAATAACACATGCAATAGTAGTTGTAGTCGAATAATACTTTCATTAATAGCTAAATATAAAAGCTAATTTGAGTAAAAGCAAATTAAATGTTTAAAATATTTATAACAAAATAGAATTAACCATGGTTTCCATTTTTAAAAAATTAGAAATAAGACAGTACATATACAATTATAAGCAGATTTATCACTGAAAAACTAAAGACTTTCAAATTATGGCTATTAAAATAAAATATTAACATGTTAATATTATCAACGTTATTACTATTTATATTAATTTGTATTAATATAATTGTACTTATATTAATATTAACCATTTTAGTAATTGTTTCTACTTCCAGTATTTTTATCATAGTATACTTTACATGTAGTCATGCATTATTTTCAATTTTATTTATAATTTATAATTTTTTATAAAATTCTTTAAGCTATTTAGGCATTAAT